>ML248954.1:0-23093 GCA_005239495.1 Nicotiana undulata
CCCCCCCACCACCCCTCCACCCACAAAGTTAAGATCAACACTAAAGGTAAATGAGCAACTAAAAGAGTATCTAACAAATAGATGGAAAATATTACAAAGAAAAATAAACTCTTGTTTTCATTTGTTGTAAGTCTATCAAAATAAGCTAGAGTCATACTTAGTAGAACTAAGATGAAACGGAGGAGAAGGCCGGTGCTTATATACGATCCTAAAACCGTACTAAACATCTCACTAGAAAGCTGCCAATAAAGGGCAATAGCATTTTACTGGCCTCATTTTTTTTTTTTTTTAAAAGATTAAGACGTCTGAATCTGAATACAAATTTGATTATTAAGATGTGTATTAAGATCTGAATACTAACAACTTGTTTGGATGGTCGTTACCCATTGTATTGTATCGTATTGTTACTTTAAATACGATGTTTGTTTTGGTTGTTACTTAAATTTTATTGTATCGTATCATTAAATCCGTCGTTACGTAACGACGGAATGTGCCACTTTCGCACTTTATGTAACGACCGATTTGGTGTGGTTGCGTCGTTATCTTGTCTTTTTATCTCATCTCACCCTTCACTATTATTAAATAATTTTATTTTATCATTACTCTACCTTCTATATATTAAATTTATTTCGTATCATAATTTTTCTTTATTGCAAAATTTATTCTTCATATTGCTGGTGCATGATATCATGAAACAACGGCAAACGATACAATCTATCCAAACATTGTATTCATCAAACGATACAGTACAATACAATACAATACGATATATTATGAAACGATGTAAAGCAACCATCCAAACAAGGGATAAATGATTAAGACTGTTTGGTTTTTAACATCTGAATATATAAAATTTATCTTTATTTGAAAATTAATAAACATAAAATTCATACGAAATACTAAGTATTTAATATTCTATCAATAAAATGTATAATTTTTAAAAATATAATAGTTATTGGTGGTGATGGCTAACAACATTGCTTGTGAATGACGGCTAGAGGCGGTGGTTGGTGGTAGTTTTGGTTGATGGCGGCGGTTCAGGATAGTAGCTAGTGGTGATTGGTAGTGGTGGAGATTATGATTGAGGATGGTGGTGGTAGGTGATGATAGTTAATAATAGCAGGTGATGGTAGTTGTGATTGAGGAATGTGGTAGTTTATAACGATGGGTAGTGCCGGCTATGGTTGGTGATGTAGTAGTTAGTTGTGGTAGTTGAGGTGGATAAGTGTTGGTTGTGGTTGAGAATGACGGTGGTGGGTGGTGGACTGGTGATAGTCGATAGTGGTGGCAGCTATGATTGAGGATGATGATGATGGTGGCGGCGGTGGTGGGTGGTATGATGATAGTTGATAATGGTAGGCGGTGGCGACAATTAATAATGAATATGGATGATAACATCTTAATGAAATTAAGTCTCTGTTGTAGATCTTAATCATACAGACCTATTCAGACCCATTATAAGTGGTTGTGAAGTAAAAAAAATACAAACACACTTAATAATTAAGATCGGAATAATCAAGATTCAGACTTTAAAAATAAACGCGCTTAATGTCTGAGATATGAATGATTAAGATTACCTCCGTTAAAATTTGCTACCATCTCACGTGTAATACTAATATTATTTTCTATATAATTTCCACAAACTTGCAGAATTTAAATTTATTAAAACTGGCTGAAATTTTAATGTGATGCTAAAAAATTTAATAACGATTTGACATTTTCTTGTGTCACTACCAAGATAATAAAGAATATAAAAAGAAGTCAAATTTGTAGTTTAAAATTTGTGTGTAGTCAAATAGTGTCAAATAAAACGACATTGAGGGAGTAAATGTTTTATGTGGCCATTTCAAAATGCTGTTTAATTATTGTTTTAAAGGCACAATTACCAGATTAATTGTACCTTGTTTCAATACCAGCTTGGTGCTGAGCATATATTACTAATAATACCTTTACTTATCGACAACAAAAAAAGTCATAAACTTAACTACCAATCGGGGAAAAAAGGTCATAACTTGGTTGCATCCATGTCATTTGAACAGTTTCACCCTTTTCTTTCTCATTATTAATTTCATTTAAACAGTTCCACTTATTCTTCAGGGTGTTTCATTTTTCCCTCATCTGTTTGCAACGGCTACATTTTTTTAATCGTACCTAATCAGTGTTTTATTCCTTTTGGGCTGAACAACTAATGCATTTCCTGTAAACTATCAGGACCCTGTTATTCGTCCATTGGTTGAGCGAGATACTAAAAGCTTGCAGCAGATACTGTCTGAAATTCCTCTTTGGATTAAATGTCCGGACTATGACCGTGTATGTATATTGAGAAGTTTAAACTGCATTTAAAGTAGCTTATCAGTGAATATATTTTTATTTGCTTTATATTTATTTTCTAAACTTAAGGTGGACTGGCTCAACAAGTTTCTCGAGTATATGTGGCCTTACCTGGACAAGGTACTCTCATGTCTGAACATCATTCTGGACCATCTCCTTTATATGTTTGTTTGTTAAAGGAAATGAACTAACTAGTGCTCAACTATTTTTAAACAGGCAATTTGCAGAACTGCAAGAGATATTGCGGCACCAATTATTGCGGAGCAAATACCAAAATATAAAATTGATTCTGTCGAATTTGAAACACTAACTTTGGGGTCCTTACCTCCTACTTTCCAGGGTTAGTCGTTTTCTATGGCAACCGATACTTGCATGTTGAGATTTGTAGAAAAATAATGCGCAGCATAAGATATGAAGCATGCTATTTGTTTTGTTTTGCCTAAATGACATAGTATTTGATTGACTGATTGTGCTCTCTCCATTTGAGACTGCGCGTGTCACTGTGTTGCTGATCCATTTATTTTCTGAAAATCATGCTCATATCTAACTTTCAAGGGATTAAGCATATGAGCAAGCAGTTACTGTCATTCTTTCACTCTGAATTACTTTCTTAACATAGTGTATACCTTTAATAGACGAATAACAAACTCACTATCAAAGGCCTTGGGCAGCTTTGAGGTGAAGAGGAGAAAAGTTAGAGGAGTTTGAACTTTAAAGGATCAGCTTCTTGTTAGCTAGCTGTCCTTTGATTGAGAATTTTGAAAACAATTGTTTAATCTTCCCCCTGAATATGATTATTTTCTCTGTAATGTCCTCAAAATTTTTACTTATGGCAAAAAAATTATATTGCAAAATTATTTATCTCATGCACCTTAAATTTCCATGATCTTCCCGTTTTAATGAAGGTCAATTAACCTGGTGTGCATGCTTTCTATGCCATAAGTATCTGAGAGGTGTAATTGCATGCTTTTTCTAAGAAATGATATTCTACACAGACAATTATATCAAGTAGGACTCTTGTAGTCTTGTAATTGATGTTGGTCATGCTCTAAGATATGGTTTTACTGAGTTGGATTCAGTTATCAACTAGCCTGGTGGATCTCTTTGGTCAAATGCCTCTTATTCATCTTTATAATAATGGTTTAAAACTATATTTTGTGTTTGATTTTCGCTTAAATTCATCATAAGTTTTTCCTATGCTTCTAATTGGCAGGGATGAAGGTCTATGTTACTGACGAAAAAGAATTGATCATGGAACCATCATTAAAGTGGGCAGGAAATCCTAATGTCACTGTTGCGGTGAAAGCATTCGGATTAAAGGCAACTGTTCAGGTTTTGCTTTACGTATTTTACATTTTGACGAGATTTTGACAAAAGAATGCCAACAATAGCCAAAATTAATTGCTTGAGTGGATGTTTCAGGTTGTGGACTTGCAGGTTTTTGCAGCTCCACGTATTACTTTGAAGCCTCTGGTTCCAAGCTTTCCATGTTTTGCCAAAATCCTGGTGTCCCTCATGGAAAAGGTAGGTTATGCATCTGGCACATGTTTTAAGAGTAGGTTTATATGTTTGGAGCAAAAGAAAAAAGAAAGGGGAGGGGGGGGGGGGGGGGGGGGGGGGGGGCATGTGCGACCATGTATGAAATTACCCCATGCTCGTTTTTTCTTCTTTTTTGTAAAAATAAAAAAAATTCTCTCACTACACCAAGAATATTGGGGAAAAAATGAATCTATTTATGTTTCATTCCTCCTTCTCTCTAATTTCGATCAGTGTGCTAAATCTTTGTTCTCCAAGCTGTTTTTTCTCTCCCAATCTCTTGTAAACTCCACCTCAACATAGCTTATCCACTGACCTTGGTAGCGCCCATGAAATGTTAAACAAGGAGAATACCAGTGTGCATAACATAGATGTAAAGCTGCAGTGCAGCATGAGGTACTTGTACATCCATGCTCCTTTCACGAGCAACTCCAACTCACAATGTTTTGCTTTTGCCCTCATCTATGGACTATCCGCCGTCAATATTGCAACCTGTATTGCATACGAAGTGGAAAAAGCGACTTTTGCAGTACATTGATACTATGTAAATTCTGCCAAACTTACCTCTTTTTCTTTTCTTTTGGACAGATTCAACTAGCTCTTTTCCATTCCTATTAACTCCAATTAAACTGATTTACCATGACTGACTTCGCCCTTGTCCTCCTTTATACCATCTTGGCCATGCCATCTTCTCCTATTGATATATTTGCTGAGAAATTCCTCAACATCATCTCACTCCAAGTCCAATCCTGTATGGCCCTTCTGAATTCCACTATCCACATGATCCCTCTGTCATCCCTCATATAGTTTAGCCTCTATAAAGTTTATCACATTGTATTGACATCTTCGCTTGATATTATAAATTTCTGAACTCATTTCAATTTATTAGGGCGGATTTGCATTTGTTGACGTACGTCTTAGTAGATTCTTATTTTTTGTGAAAGGTAACAGTATACCAATGTCAGCACAAACGCTGTGCTTTAGCCATATTTACAGTTCAAAAAGCAATAATATGTCCTTGTTCTATCTTTTACAATGATTTTATGATGTCTAGGTTCTGCATCTTCTAAAATAGCTTTCTTTACACCACAAACGAAACAAAAACATCGTCTTAGTAGATTCTTATTGGTTTACAGCCACATGTTGACTTTGGATTGAAGCTTTTGGGTGCTGATCTTATGTCCGTTCCTGGTTTGTACAGGTTTGTCCAGGTACTATAGTTTATGATGTCCATTGTCTTCTATTTCTTTTTGGAACAGTTTATGCTTCTTGCCTTCACATTTGCTCTATTTTGGAAAACAGCCTGTATCCTTTAGTGTATTTTACTGAAGGCTGTAAGCATATTTGTTGCTTAGCTTCTAAGGTTAAGAATCCTAGGAATTTCTTACCAAATTTTTTAGTATAGAGATTTGAGTTTAATGACACAAAGCAGCTGCTATAAGTGCATGTGCAGGGGATAACATTTTTGTAGTCATGATCAAACGATGTAATGTTAATATTGGGAAATTCTCTTTACAGGAGACCATTAAAGATCAGGTTGCTAACATGTATCTGTGGCCTAAAACTCTAGAAGTGCAGATTTTGGATCCATCCAAGTATGTTTTCTTTACTTTTAAATTTTGCTATCATATTTTTTGTCTCAAGTTTTGCAATCTCTTTCAGTTAATTGTGCCATTTTATTTCACTTTGCGAACATGTAGAGCAATGAAAAAACCTGTAGGGATCCTGCATGTGAAGATTCTGAGGGCAATGAAGCTGAGAAAGAAAGATTTAATGGGTGGATCTGATCCTTACGTTAAAGTTAAGCTCACTGAGTCAAAACTTCCTTCAAAGAAAACCACTGTGAAGCATAAGAATTTGAATCCAGAGTGGAATGAGGAATTTAATATGGTTGTCAAAGATCCAGAAACACAAGCACTGGAGCTCTCTGTTTATGATTGGGAGCAGGTAACTTTTCTAGTTTATACACATTCATTGTTGTTTTCCTTCTTTGTGCTATCTCAAGCTTCAGTCCCTTCTTTATTCAGATTGGCAAACATGATAAGATGGGTATGAACGTTATTCCACTGAAAGAATTGACCCCTGATGAATCAAAAACTATGACTCTGGATCTCCTAAAGAATATGGATTCTAATGATACTCAGAATGATAAGGACCGCGGTCAGATCATGGTGGAATTAACCTACAAACCATTTAAGGAGGACAAGGTGCCTAAAGAATTTGAAGAGTCAGATGCGGTACAAAAAGTTCCAGAAGGAACCCCACCAGGGGGAGGCGTCCTTATGATTACGGTCCATGAAGCTCAAGATGTTGAAGGAAAGCACCATACTAATCCATATGTCAGGATTCTTTTCAAAGGGGAGGAAAGAAAAACTAAGGTACAAAATTTCCTCTTCTTTCTGATCTTTCATTGTTCTATACTTGGCAGGCAATGATAGAAATGGGTAGGATATTATAGAACTCTTTTCCCACTCATCTTCAACCTTTCAACCTCAACACCGCTACCTCCCAAGGCTTTACACTAGCCCGGGTATCCAAGCTCTCTAGAATTCACTTCCTCCTTTCAATATTACTTGCTAACTTGACCACATTCTGAAGAACACAAATTGATAACTTGATGTGATAACCTATTGAAACATTAATTCTAAACCTTTATGCTTGTCAGGTTATGCCACCTAAACCAGGACAGTGGTGGCATTTGTACTTCATCACAAACTTGCATTGGCTTAGTTTCTAAGAGCCTGTTTGACTTTGTCGATTTAAAGTAGATGATGATAAACATCAAGTGGTAACAACACATTTAAATGCTGAAACTGATTTTACAAATAAGCCACTACGTGTTTGGATAGAAGTGTTGGTATGACAATAAACAATTGATGTGTTTGGTTTAAAAAAACATGGAGAAGGACGAACATTGAAAATGGAACGGAGAGGGAGTTAGAGGTTTTGTTTTGTGAAGGTTATTTCGAGGAATACAAATAATATTAGGGATAGAGTATTAAAGCCCTCGGTCAAACCGGAAGTGCTTAAAAAGCATAAGCTGAGGGTTATCAACTTATAATCTTTTGTTGATTTTGGTTTATAAGCACTTCTGATGTTTACCTACCGCATATATAAGCCAAAAAGTGTTTATAAGTTGGTTTCATCAGCTTATAAGCTTTTCCAATCTCTGTAAGTTTACCAAATGTTCGAATTTGAGACTAATGTATCAAGAAAGCTAGAGAGAGGTTAGAGGGAGCGGCTAAGCAGACGAGGAAAAAGCTACCATGAAGAAGTGATATCCTATATCATGAGGTTATTATGTAGAGATCAAAAGACCAAAAAGGGTAAGTTCAGATTTTGGGTGTGGATATTAGTATTACTTCATTTTTCCCAAGATCTCGTTTCTTGGCCCCACAGATATAATGTATAGTTCAATTACCATTCCATGAAGCATGTTAGTTTCCTGGGACCCTTTACCTTGCTGTTGAGTAGAACATTTTTCGATTTTTGAAGCATGAAAAGGCTCGTGGTAACTTCTTTTTTCGTTCTTTTTTTTTTCTTTCTTTTTTTGGGTTACATGAAAATAAAGCACTCTTAGTTAGGATAAGAGATTCTCGGTAGGTCAGGCTAAGTAGTCACTTGAGTTAACGTGGTAGTGCAAGAATCTTCATCTTTCTTGTGAGGGAGCTCCAAATTTTTTATAGAGATTGCACAAGAACGTCCTTTTCTTAGGGAATGTCTTATGGAAAATTAAGTTTTTCCGAGAAAAAATTGTAGTATCAATGGTTGCTTCTAGGGGTCCACTCTCTGTATGAATTTCTTCCATTATGTCTTCAAAATCCATAGGAGTGCATGATAGATTCCAATAATGTCAGCAACTATGCTGTTTGTATTTCCAATTAGAGTACAAATTTCATTTTCTATTCTTTTGTTTCTTGAATTTAAAAACTGCATATCTATTATTCTGCTGTATATTCTCAGCCTTTTTGGCTTAATATACATGTAGTATTTCTTCATTCTGCTATTACTATAGATCTCCCCATGATAAGCTTGTGTGCAATTAATTTGCATTCTCGCCCTCATAGTAAATCCATGTAGGTCATAAAACTGAAACTGCTGGAGGTTCGTTTACTTAGAACTTTGTTTTTTTAGCTTTTCTGGATTTGCAGTATCTATTTAGTCTGACTTTGACTTAAATACAAGAAATTTCCTGCCTAGGGCTATACTGTCTAATTTTCCTCACATTCATTTACGTGATTTTATCCACCTTGATTGCAGCAAGTTAAGAAGAACAGGGATCCAAGATGGGATGAGGATTTTACTTTTGTGTTGGAGGAGCCTCCTGTGAATGATAGGCTGCATTTGGAAGTTCTCAGCACCTCAATGAGGATTGGCCTATTGCATCCTAAGGTACAGAAATTGCTTTTTCTGATATTTATTATGCCTCAAGGACAGTGGCGGAGCCACATGCCGGAAAATTACACTGTATAACTCGGTATTTTTAAAAAAAATATGTATATATACTATATAATAACACCCTTGACTTCTTGGTGAGTTTGTTTCTTTATATTTTGACTCCTCTTAATGAAAATTCTGGCTGTGCCACTGCTTAAGGGAGGAACAATGGTGCAAGTAGTATTTCTCTGGAAAGAGATGACCTTTTAGAATATGATGTTGAACAGTTGAAGTGTCACCATACAATAGTAACAACAGCACATTGGTAATTGGAATGGTGCACCTTATATAGCTTCTGTTTCAAAAGGTGAAACCACACCTGTTATTTACTGTTTACCCTGCAGTAATACTCCGTTAGGATAAAATGGTATGTGTCCTATTTAAGTAACCTTTCAAGGTAATATGAAGTGCTAATGTCCACATTAGGAGGTTCTGCGTTTTGTTAGCTCTCGTGTCTTCCAGGAAGGACGACGGAATAAAATGGTGTTTCTTTCTGCAATCTTGGTTTTGTGTTTGACATTGTTGTTGAAGCTCTCACTTAACTCAATCTAAAAAGAAATGAAGCTCACTTAATTGCTTATATCGTTGAAGCTAACTTATACTGGTGTAATTTTCTTCTTAACTCAGGAGGTATTGGGTTATATTGATATAAGCCTTTCCGATGTTGTTAACAACAAAAGGATCAACGAGAAGTACCACCTCATTGATTCAAAAAACGGTCGCCTTCAAGTTGAGCTGCAATGGAGAACTGCATCATGATCTAATCGCAAGTTCCATGCCTGAAAACTGTTCATTTTCCTTTTATTCTGTTTTTCGATTGTCCGATGGATGTTTGGGGAATGAAAACAAAATATTTCTTTTTCAGTTCTCACGTTGGAAAAATCTTTGCAATTGTTTTGTACATTACTACGTAACAAGATTGTTTGTTTAGTTTGCCTTTTACTCTTGTCTGTATTATTTTAACGGCTTGAAGGGCTTTAGGCCTAGAATCTAGGGAAAAGGGCCAAATATACTCTTCTATTTTCATATATTGTCCGTTATATTATCGGGCACAATTTATCCCTATTGTTATTAGGGGTGTACATGGACCGGGTTAGTTCGGTTTTTATCAAAACCAAACCAGACCAACTATATCGGTTTGAATTTGTTTGGTTTTGTCGGGTTTTTCGGGTTTTTGAGTTTTTTTGTTACATGAATATTATTCGAATCTTACTTTGTTAATGATATAGATAAAGTTTTGATAAGTGAATATATGTTTAGTAAATATTGAAATAATTGACAAAATGATCTATTAAAATATTCTAATGGGAGAATTTTGGTAGTAACACATGATAGTTATTTTCTTAGTCGTCTATCAATAATTTTCCGTCAATGTACGCTTTCAAGGTTAACACATGAGAGGATCTAAAATATTTCTACATTATTTAAAGAAAATTCAATATAACGTGTTAAAAATATATATAAAAAATTATATATTTATATATCGGTTTGGTTCGGGTTTTTTTACCCAATATCAAACCAAGTCAAACCAAACTTAGTCGGGTTTTTTAATCGGTTTGGTTTGGTTTGGTTTTTCGATTTGGTGCGATTTTTCGGTTTGGTTTGAACACCCCTAATCGTTATACTATCGAGTCAAATTTACCCCTTCAATCAGTGAACTATTAAAAATACCCCTTGATCCGTTAAGTAATCCAAAAACTCTCAAATTCTTTTTATTTAAATCACTTGTTTATTCCATTATTTTCAAAAATTATTATTGACTTGAATGCCAGAGATTCTAGATTATACAAATTATTTATAATATTTTTAATTACCAATGCACCCATTTCTCTTCTTGCAATAAATAAAATTGGTTGAGAAATTTATTTATTTTTTAATCCTAGAATTTAGTGGGTTTATTTATTGTGTATTATATGCAGCTGATCACCATGTATGTACATGTATATTCACATATATTTTGTCATTGTTTGATTAGTATAGAGTTCGATCGACTAACTTAATAGTGCACAATGTGTAGATATTTAATTAAAGCAAACTTGAATTGGACAATGTAAAGCCTACGAGGAACTTCAATCACTAATATTTGTAATAGGTAAACTTAGAATAATACAACGGAAGTTAAATATAGACAATATATAAAAATAGAAAGGTATGTTTGGCCAATTTCCCTAGAATCTATTTTCCTCACGACGCATGTTAAATGGAGGGGCGCTCTGCCAATCATAGCGTGTTAAATTTATTGTAATTCTTAATATCCTAGGCATTGGCTAACCGATTTTTCCACCCAACCTATGGCAGCCAACACTAGTAGTGACATAATTGAAGATTGGTCACAAAGCCAATTCAAGAGTCCGCGAGATGAAATGATGTAAATTGTAATATTTTTTTAATTTAAAAATTGAAGTAAAAGGTAATGGGGTACTATTAAATTAATGGACTTTTATCTAATCGATTGAAAGAAGGTGCTATATCATACATGTTCATGTCAGAAATATAGAAATGGTGAAAAAAATATGAAGACTAAATTTAATCAAGACTAATTTTAAGGTCTCTTTCCTTATGCCTATAGTTTTATCCATATAAAAAAGAAGGAAAGAAAAAAAGGATAATTTCCCAAATGCCAAATGGGCTAAACTTGTTTGACCCGCCTCTTTTAGCTCCAAGTTCCAACAACCAATTGAAGCCTCAAATACAAAAACAACAGAGTCTGCTTCCATTTCTCGTTTTGCTAAAAATCTTATCCTCATTCACCTTTCCTCCATCAATGGCGAAGCCAATCGTCGACACGGAGTACCTCAAAGAAATTGAGAAAGCTCGTCGCGACCTCCGCGCTCTCATCTCCAGCAAAAACTGTGCTCCTATCATGCTTCGCTTAGCGTAATTTCTCTTTCTCTCTCTACACATATGATATATGTCTAATATGTTTATATTATATTTAGGTTTATTCAGTTATGTTTCTGCGCAGATGGCACGATGCAGGAACATACGATGCTAAGTCGAAGACTGGTGGACCGAATGGTTCCATCAGAAATGAGGAAGAGTTCAGTCACGGAGCTAATAATGGATTGAAAATCGCTCTTGACTTTTGCGGTACAATTTCTTCTTCGAAACCACTGAATTTTGATTGTTCAGATTCAGTCGTTGTGATGCTCATTAAGCTTATCGGTTTGACTAATGTATCGGTATATTTTTGCAATTTCATCTATCTGGCGTTTTGAAATCGTTTTGGAATAGCTTGTACTAGTATTTACTTAATTTCTGGAATTTTACTCTTAGAGTAGGTTATTTTTAAATAGCTAAATTCGAAAAGGTTTAGTGCGGGGAGAAGTTGCCAATAGAATTCAGAAATGCGTGTTGCAAATAGAACAACTGATGTTTACTTTGTATTGTGCCTATAAAATTGAATCTATTATACTATGTAATTAGATGGAGAAACAAGGGGATTAGGAAAGTGACTTTGAATGGGTATAATTATTTCACTCATTTAGCTAACTCAAAGGATAAAAGGGACGAGAGTTGGCACTACAAGCACTGACGGGCTTGTAATGACCCTAGTGAAAAGCAGTCAATTCTTTGAATTTAACTCTGAAAGATGAAAAATGATCCCATTCCCTTCCTTAAATGTTTTTTTTAATGTCGCAAACTTGAATGTAAAATTGTGTGAGTGTCCACCAGAAAGCACTATTCGATGTAGGTTTCTCTTAAAATTGTAAATGACATTATTGCTTCCTTTTATAACATGTTGTGTTTCTCGTTACAGAAGCAGTGAAGTCTAAACATCCCAAGATTACGTATGCAGATCTATACCAGGTGGCTCTGTTACTCTTTTTCTAGAAATGCTTTTCGTGGTATTCATATGGTTTAGAAAGGATGATCATCAACTTGATTATCTCTTTACGTGAATGAGTGGCTAATTAAGAGTGAGGCGATTCTCCAATAGTTTATATTGTAGATCAGTATATAGAGAGGAAAATGTACTTCTTCCTTGTAAGCTTTAGATTTCAAATGAGATTTTCTGGAAATGTTTGTTTCTTGATAATTCTCTTTGTTTTACAGAAGATACTTTTTAGATTAAAGGAAATCCTCGCTTAGTTAAGACATACCATTCGACCTATACACACCAATAATGTAAATACGAAATAGTCTGTTTAACTGTGTTACTTCCCATGCTGCTGGCATGACAATTTACTCAGTGGTTATAACATATGACTGACACAACAGGTGATGTCTTGCTGACATGGCACATGAAAGTCAAATTCATATGTAATGATGAAAATGCACCTTAAATTTGTGCAAGCTGGGTGTTTTCTTTTTTGGGTTAGACACGTTGTAGCGATGATATTATACAAAAACGTGATCCTAGATCTTTTCATGAATAACTGAGAATGCTCATATTATGTTGCACTTCAGCTGTTGGTAATTATGTTTTTGATTAAGATCTGTTAATGCACACATTAGTTGAGGGGAGCTGAACTGTTATCAAAATCCATTCAATGTTTAGCTTGCAGGAGTTGTTGCAGTTGAGGTCACTGGTGGTCCGACCATTGATTTTGTCCCTGGTAGGAAGGTAATTTTTTTTTATCCTTTGTTGATTGATAACCATTTAATAATGATATTCATGAAACGCTAACGTTTTTGTACCTCTCTATTTTCCATAGGATTCCAGTGTTTCTCCAAAGGAAGGACGGTTGCCAGATGCTAAACAAGGTTTCATGAACTGTTTTTCCTTTATTAATATGGTGTCGTGAAGGAGTTTCATCAGTGACCTGCAAAATCTTTTTTCCCAGTGGGAATATGGCATACCTACTAATTAGTGTGGATAAAATCGCTAGTTTTTTCTCGGAAGTCATTCTTCTGTTTGTGGTGTTTTCTCAACAAGATTCAGGCTCTTAGATCTATCAATTGTTTGTTAAAATGAACTTGTAGAAGGTTGAGATTCTCTGATTATTTTACGATTGATGGTAGGTGTGCCACATCTGAAAGATGTATTTTATAGGATGGGTTTGTCTGACAAAGATATAGTGGCGCTATCTGGTGGTCATACTCTGGTAAGTAACCTTCTCTTCCCCTAGTTGTTGATTCTGTTCTCAATTTCTTTTTGTTCTACTGTTGCACTAAGAACCACAAGTGACATGTTGTAGTGATGAAACAAACATCCACAGAGCACATACCAATTGGTTCATTTGATATTGTCTGCAGGGAAGGGCACATCCAGAGAGATCAGGCTTTGATGGTCCATGGACAAAGGAGCCACTGAAATTTGACAATTCATATTTTGTGTAAGAAATATGGGCATATAAGCTAGTTGTTTGATCTTATGACCTTTTTCTTTAAAAGGAAATCCAAAAGCCTTTTTGTTGGGGAATGCCTATGTTAATATCTTTTCGGTTGCTGACTAAGTATTATCATTCTTTTGAATTCAGGGAGCTGCTTAAGGGGGAAAGTGAGGGCCTACTGAAACTTCCCACAGACATAGCTTTATTGGATGATCCTGAGTTCAGACAATATGTTGAGCTGTATGCTAAGGTGAAGAAGTTAATTCAACTGGATGACCTAAGTTTTTTGTGGTCTAAATGTTTCAAGTTTGCTAAGTTAGGCCAATTTTGAGTTTACTAACACATTATAACTAGATTAATGCAAGATGAACAGGACACTTCTCTAGATTTTAATCTTCTTAATGTAGTTGTAACTTGTAGAAGGGAGTGCTTGAGATCAACTGTCTTTTAGACATATATGAGTCGATAGTCTTTGCTCCAGAATATAACCTCCAAGTGTTAGTTTAAATTACTTTAAAACTGTGTTTTGAATGTTAATTTCCTGCTTTATAGCTTCGCGTGTTGTTCTAGTAATGATGACTGCTCTTCTGTCTTTATAAGAGGATGATTAGGACTTTACTACAGCAGTAGATCTTATGTTAAGTAGGGTCTTAGACCTTTACGGTCCAAAAGGTTGGTAAACTTTGAAAATTTGGGTTTCATACTCTTTAGAGAGGTCAAGACAAGGTGATGGATCTGTCTGCAAATAAAGAGGAATCTACTGGTTTAGTGACTTCTGCTGGAGCTGAGAGATGAGAGAACTTTTGGAGGTGGAGAGGCTTAGGTGAAATAGAGATTGTGTATCTTTGACATGAAGAGAATTGAAGACAAGAAGGCATTCCAAAAAACAAATAAATCCGAGTTTAGGTTTTGGGTGCTCTGGATGAAATGTAAAAGATATTTTGGATAAAGATTGCGGCAGTGCTGATGGTAAGCACCCTCTACTTCCAACCAAGAGGTTGTGAGTTTGAGTCACCCCAAGAGCAAGGTGGGGAGTTCTTGGAGGGAAGGATGCCGAGAGTCTATTGGAAACAGCCTCTCTACCCTAGAGTAGGGGTAAGGTCTGCGTGCACTCTACCCTCCCCAGACCCCACTTATTGGGATTATACTGGGTTGTTGTTGTTGTTGTTGATTGCGGCAGTGCTGGGAATCTGGAGCCGTTGCCATTGGAGATCCAAAAAACAAATTGGACAATGAATGCTTTCAAGCTATTGGGAGCAATAATCAAACAGTCATCGATGGTTACAGCTAGATTCTATTGTTCAGAAATAGCTGTGGACAATGCAGACGAAGCACGTGTTAGGTGTTGGTGTTAGAGTGAGTATGCAAGTCATGCACCCACCCTAGTTAGTACATTAGAGAGAGATGATATTATGATCTCAGCAATGCCTTTTAGGTAGGCTCTGAACGGTGCATCGAGCTAAGGGCATTAGAAAGTCAAATATATTACTAAATGCTATTAGGAAATGGCGTGGGATTATCTTACCTAAAATGTAGAAAAAACCGAGGAAATAACGTCAGATTGTCTATGGACAGTGGAAGGGGCTTGAACAACCTAGAATTCTCCTATGCCCTCTTTTAAATTGGGAGGGGCAGGGAGGAACATTCCAGGGACTCCAAGCCTATTAACTTTGGCATAGAGTGGAAAGAAATGAAAGGATACCCATAAATTTCAGACATGTATGTAAAGTAAGAAATACAAGTATTTCATGTTGCTATTTCCCACTTTAGGATGAAGGAAGGCAACTACATTTGATATACTCTCCTATGATGATGAGAACAAAGTAGCATGATTCAACGATGTTTATAAGTTTTGGGTAGTTTAGGATGGATAGAAATTTAATTGAAACTCTATGGTATATATGTTGGAAGAAAGCAGTAGAACCAAAGGACATATGTGGGATGCAAAAGGTCAGAGAGCCTTATTAATGACAGTTGGAAATGGAACTTTTGCGAGACATGAGAAGTTGAAAGATGTGGGAAGCTGGAGGGTGTTGTTCGTCAGGATTTCTATTAATTTACAAGTTCTTGACAGGCTGAATTGGATGGAAATTGTACAGAAAGAACAGGTTTAACAGCATAATCGAGACAGACTTTTTGTCTTCTACTTTTTCATTCTCAAAAGGGACCTACAACGTTTAGTATGATTTAGAAAGCATCTCTTCTATTCATTTCAAGATAATTTGGTTCTTCTGTGTGTCAGAAATATTGGTTGGACATTCTGCAACTATAATGTGTACCGGCCAACTGGGCCATTCGTATTTGTCCTGCAAGTCTCTGCAAAGTGTGAAGTAATGAATGTGATCCTTACTGTTTAGATCTCTACTGTTCATATTAATGGTCATACATACATTTCCTTGAAATCCTTTCTGCACATGATTACCGATGCTTAGTTCTTGCTTTGAAGGAAAGTTGCGCACATGCTATTCTTTCCATTACAATGAGCCATTTATTTGCTTACTGATAGGATAACTTTAGTGATTCATGTCGTATTTATGGAAAATTGCAGGATGAAGATGCCTTCTTTAGGGATTACGCCATATCACACAAGAAACTATCTGAGCTAGGGTTTACCCCAAGTTCTGGTTCCAAGGCTACAGTGAGGGATGGCACTATATTAGCACAAAGTGCTGTAGGAGTTGTTGTGGCTGCTGCAGTGGTGGCACTGAGTTACTGGTATGAAGTGCGGAAAAGGATGAAGTAAGTGAATTGGACAACTACAGATTGCATTCTTACTGCCATATTTTCAACCTCGTACCATTAATGATGTACTGTAACCTTATTTTTATGGTTGTACACACTTTCTTCAAATAATACCCTGTAGTGTCGACTAAATGGATTAATACAAAAATATAGTAAACCGGTTGTATCATGGAATTAATGTTTATATTTGATTCCCGTACTTCTGGAAGGTTTCTGATTTCAACCTGAGTTGGCTCTGTCTTTGCATCAGATGCTTGTTGAGTTTATCCTGTAAGGAGTTTGACAAGGAAAAGGTAGGTCAGACGAAGAGAGCATAATAGACTACTACCAGAGATTTATATACCATTCATTTGTTTGCACGTTCCATGTGCGAATTATTGAGTGGCATACCTGCTTGTCTTGCCTAACGTCGTCAGTGATTGTTGTCGCCAAAATAAGCAGATAATTATGGGTTTTCCCCAGTTTTTAAAGTTTTCTTGCCCAAACTTTTTGGGTCATGTTGTTTGAATCTGGCCCTTGTCACACCTGCACCTACCCCAAGCATATGCCAAGAAAGAGACGCTTTACTACTATATGTAGTGTACGAAAGCATAAAAAACACAAACATTTTGCTTTGCATGTTGAATGGCTCAATCTGGTTTACGTTTCATTTTCTAAACCCTTGTGAGAAGGGTTCGAACTTTGGGTGTGCGTTTCTGTATTTCGTTTCAACTTTATTGACTATAACAATTATCCCAAAACTATGGTAGGAACTAGGAAGGTATGTTTCACTCTCTCGCAACTCTTACTTTAATCAAAAGACTTAAGGCCCCTACCGAAAATAGGTCACCAAATTTCCATTGTGAGTTTTTTGAAGTCCAGATGCTTAAGATGAGTGGATCAGGCAGAGCCAAAAGAGCTTCCGTAACTCAAGTTTCATATCTGGAAAAGAGAGTATGAAGGGACAGCCCTCGGTTGGATCTCTTTTCTGGTATCATTAGAGGCGGATCAAGATTTAAATATATGGATTTCACTTTTAAGATTTTCAGCATTAAACTCATTAATCATTATACTGCTAAAATTATGGGTTCAAACTTAACATTTGTCATGATTTCAATAGATTTTTACATATATTCTATATTTCGTGTCAAAAGTTATGGGTTAGCCGGTAGGCTACATCCGCCCTTGGTACGATTCCATAAAATATCTATCACTAGATTAACTACGTTTGAAGCTCAAATTATTTGTAGTCCGTTGTATAAATTCTCACTATGATTAACCCTTTTCAAACCCATGTAATATTACTGAGGAAAGCTCCGAATGTATATAACTATATATTATATCCCACATGCATAGTCCATAGGGAGGTGTTTCTATCAATAATTTGAATGAGGAGGAAGCAATTACTGAAGCATTATCCACCAAACAGCAAACGTGGGACAGTGGACAGAGACCCAAGAATCGCAAAGGCAGGGGATGTCACATGGGAAGAGAAATAGAGACTAAAGAGGTAGGTAAACAATTGTGTTTTAGGACAGTCCCACAAATCTTCTTCATTATACCTAAGCACATGATCTCCACGAGCCCCTGAGTTGGGTTCTTACCTTATTCTTCCCATAATAATATCGCCTACCCATTACCAACCATCTCCCTTTCGTTATGAATTTAACTTATATACAAGGATAACATAGCCTGATCAGGATATGAAGTTTGTGGGTTATAAATTTATTATTGGCAAACTCATAGCTCGTCTTACATGGTCTAGCAAGAGATACTAGGTCCGTCTAATATGTAATACTCTATCTTCGTCCCTGCTTATATACGCTGACAATACAAAAATTTATTTTTATACTACCAACGGCTACTATACTACACGAAGATCATTTCCTTGTCATTATGGATCTAACTAATATATAGGGGTGTACAATTGGAAAACCGCACCAAACCGAAAAACCAAACTAAACTTATTAAAAAACCCGACTAGGTTTGGTATTGAGTAAAAAAATCCGAACCAACCTGACATATAAATATATAATTTATATATATATTTTTAAGACTTTATATTGAATTTTCTTTAAAAAATATTAAAATATTTGAGATCCTCTCATGTGTTAACCTAGAAAGCGTACATTAACGAAAATTATTGTTAGACGACTAGGAAAATAACTATCATGTATTACTAAAAAAATCTCCCATTAGAATATTTTAATAGATAATATGTTTGTCAATTTTTTCAATATTTACTAAACATATATTAACTTATCAAAACTTTATCTATAACTTTAACAAAGTAAGATTTGAACTATATTCATGTAACAAAAAAAACCCGCAAACCCAACAAAACCGAACCAATCCAAACCGATATAATTGATTTGGTTTGATT
Source organism: Nicotiana undulata (assembly GCA_005239495.1). Classification (NCBI taxonomy): domain Eukaryota; kingdom Viridiplantae; phylum Streptophyta; class Magnoliopsida; order Solanales; family Solanaceae; genus Nicotiana; species Nicotiana undulata. The sequence continues at coordinate 18,685 of ML248954.1, forward strand.
TTGATAAAAACCGAACCAGCCCGATCCATATACACCCCTACTTATATATATTGATTGTGTAAAATTTTCTTACACTATCATTATGTTTTAACCTGTTGTAGCTAATGCACCAACCATTTTCCTTTCATTATGGATTTAACTTGTACCATACAAACTTCTACACTATTATTGTGTTTGAACCTATTGTAATGTACCAATTATTTCTCTTTCATTATGGATTGTACTCTTATATAGTTTATACGCTATATGAGAATGGATTACACTGAACTAAACTATGTCACTACATTTCTTTTTTTTCCCTGGGACTTCTGCCTTCGTTTATAAATATAGATATTATATCCGGATATCTCAAGACTGGTCTTTCGGTTCCCATTTGTGAGGAAAGAGTAACATAAGAGGGGCTTCATATATTGGGTAGGGTCTCTAAAAGAACCTAACTCATTTTAGTGGCCGGTGTGTGTGGGACATGATAATTAAATGCACAAAAAATGTCACAATTGAGATTCTAATTAACATGTATACATAAAGTAATTTCCAAATCACCTTTGTCATTATATTAAAAAATATTTCTTTGCTAAGGGAATTCAATAATTTATATACATATTGAGATTTATTTTAATGAAATTTATTACCATTTTTTCAAAAATGAAAAAATGATTTATATACATATAGCAATTCTATCCTATTTCAACAATAACGGTGGCATGATAATTAAAATAAATAAATAGTTATCCACCGATATTATCAATTAAAAAATAGGTTGGATAATGATAATTTTTAAAAAAGGTTCGAATATGGATAAGACCCATATTATCCACTTAGAAAATGGATAACCAATGGATAACTAATGGGTTTAACTTTTATATTTGTGAAACCTTCCCAAAAGTTATCATACTCAAGAAGCCATGGATAATATGGATATTTATAAATTAACTCATTTTTTACCAGTATTAAATATGGGTAGAATCGAATAATTTATCTTTTTGCATTACTCATTTTTACCCTCTCATATTCGACACAACCGTTTGCCATGCAACAACAACTATAATAATTTTGTGTAATTCCACAAGTGCTGTTCGGGAAAGATAGGATGAACGCAGTGAAGGGCAGAGAGATTATATAATTTTCCACGATTGAATCCCCTCCCAAACAATAAGCTCGACCGTTGAGTGGGACTAAAAGATAAGGATGGAGTTTGATATTTAAGCAGTTGAGTGGTGGTAGTAAATATTAAGAGGGAGGCCAAACATGAGTAATGGATAAGCTTATAAGTTTGGTTTTTAGGATCTGATAAAAACGAAGGATTACGTGTGGCAATAAAATCCAAAACCGTGCCGTAGTTCAACATCAAAATTTGAGAGGGTGGGGACTGGGGAGCCATTTATTTTGGACGTGACACAAGAGAATGCAAAAAGTTGACAAAAGGTAGGTAAAACACACACATGAAATTATACAAGTGGACAACTCTCGTTCGAGTCATCAAAGCCAAGTTGATAGATTTCAGTATATCGTGAATCATAGGCACAAGTTGTTATCACTATTGTTTTCAGGGAGAAAAAGTGGAAAATGAGATTATATTTTTTGGTGGTGACTGGTGAGTAAAAAACAGTAAAATTGCTCTGCAAATTGGAGCTAGATAATCATAAAGGAATTATTACGTTATTGTAAGAAATTTTTATGTATGAATTAGTTATTTTCACTTTAATTAAACATTTGAATCTTTGTATTGCTAATAATCATATACCTTTTAGTGTAAAATAATATATATCATATAACTTAATGGAAGCAAAATTTAATACTGTCAATCAAACGTTGCATATAATAATGCATGCCTTTTTTATTTTTTTATGAATATAAGTTATATGTAATGACAGTATAAAGAACTTTTATCCCATCAACTTAGTATGATCAATCATATATATTTTATTTTCTATCATATATATATATATATATATATATATATTTTATACGAGCAACCAAATGCTGCATAAATTATACATGCTTTGCAAAATATAACGGAGTATTATCTTATGCTAAGATTATTTTCTTCTCCAATCTTTCCAACTTAACTTCCCTTAGCAATAAACAACAGCAATGTCCTTAGAAACTACGTAGCCTAATGTAAGAGTTTTCCATCTAACTAGTATTAATATATCCATCGTTATCATTTAAAAAAACTTCCCTTAGCAAACAAAAAGGTGAATCAACCTTACCATATGGAACCCTACTTTGTTGCCTAAATTAACTTGAACCACAAGGCTTGTGGCATAGGGATCTCTCTCTCTTTCTTTAATAATGAAACAAACCAAAAAAGAGAGAAGTGGAAGGTGAACCAAAACCCATATAAAACTACAATCACACCCCACATCCATTTTTTCCTAATTTCCTAAAGTTTCTCTTTTTTTCTCCATTATTCTCCAACCTCTATCTCTTCTAGAAACTCTAACAATATCCACCAATTTTACCTTTTCTTACATGCTGGAGAACCACTAGCTAGAATACAGAAAAACTCCTCACCACCATCTTACTTGTACCACAAAAATATGTAAGCCTAAAGGACTGTGAACAATTCTTCACCTAATGCCCACTACAACTAACTAGAAACCTAGCTAAAAATATTTAAAAGAAACCAAGAAAATTACACAGCCAGTTTTCACTGCCACTCTTTCCTTTTGCATATGTACCGTCAAACATCTCTATAATAACCTCGTTTGTTTTGATATTTGTCGGTTGCTATAGTGAAATGTTGTTATAGAGGACATATATTATAACATAACATAAAAATCGATTATGAAAAAAAACTTGTCTTTTATAGTGAATGGTTATAGAGATACTGTTATAGAGAGGTCTCGTTGAATTACTAAAATCCAAAAAGGAAAATGTTGTCCTTTCACTTATTCGTTGTTGTTATTTTCTTTCTGGATCTTTTGTTGTTACATGTCTTTTCTCTTGTTTCTGTTATGATATTATTGTCTCTCCTGTTGAGCCGAGAGTCTCCCGAAAACAGCCTCTCTACCCCTTTCGGGGAAGGGATAAGGTCTGCGTAACACTCTACTCTCCCTAGACCCCACTAGTAAAATTTTATTGGGTATGTTATCGTCGTTGTTGTTGAAAATATGTTTTATAAGTTCTATACAATGATGGTGTCAAAAATATTTACACAATAAGCTTACTTATAAGGTATTTAACCTAATAAAAGTCAATAATACTATTTAAAATCTTTATATTATATTATCTGTGTATATAACTTAAATAGTTAAATCTACATAATCATGTATATATATTTACAAAATTGGTTTAACTTTGACCAGTTGTTAAGACAAACTTCCTGTAGAACCAAATCTAATTAAGGTCGTTAGTTCAAACAAGAGCACTAATGATACTATTGTTATTTTTTAAATTAGTAATCTGTATGAAAAGTGTTTGGTACATGTCGTCCATTTGGTTGGGAAGATTTTGACTAGTGTAGTTAGTTAAATTATTATAAGATGTGGTTCAGAGTTTTAATGACAAACTCAAAAATAATTTCAAAAAAAAAATAAGTAGTGAGATTAGATCACAAGACTCTCCTTTGTCGTAAATTTATTGGATCGTTAATACCTCATAAATATAGTATGCCAATCATAAATATATGAGCTTATCTTATATATATACTGATAATCTAAATAATTTTTATATTATTAATGTATTTTAATATGTTAATAGTATATTATATTTTTTCGAGATTGCGTATCTCTTATTTATATAGACAATCACATATATATAATTTTTTTTGTATTGTTAGTATGAATTCGTACATATACAAAAGTTTAATTTCTTAGGACGGTATATATAATATATGGTGGTTAGGTACTCCCTTCGGTCCATAATAAGTGAATTTTTTATTTTTTTTTTGTGGTTCAAAATAAGTGATTTTTTTCAGATTTCAAGAATAAATTAATTATTTTTTTCCTGCAATGTCCTTGGAGTAAATAATGTTGGAGTATAAGAGTGTTTATGTGAAGAAATAGTAAAGATTAATATGATCAATTTCATTGCTAATTAATGTTAAAATGTGAATTTCTTAATATGTGTGAAAACAACAAAAAAATCACTTATTTTCGGACCGGAGTGAATATTTAATAGCCAATTACATGCAATATTGATCTATAGCAAACATGAATTTGTTACCCGTACAACATAGTAAATGAACTGTTCCAACAAATAAACACCAATCAACACAAGTTGTCCTGAACACCACGGTTATTTAAAAAGAAAATACACCAATCAATTTTTTTTAATAATATTAATGTATAATATATTTTAAAATAAATATTATTATATCATTAGAAAAAGAAGAAAGAATGGACACCAGCCACTCCTCTCAAACCTGTCTTACCAACTCGCATCTAGAAGCATTATAAGGACAC
>ML248954.1:23231-67995 GCA_005239495.1 Nicotiana undulata
CCCCACGTTAGTGGGTCCCTATTTTTATTTTATTTTAATGGAGTCAAAAGCTTATAAAATCCCACCTCAATATAATTCCTGCAAAAAGCCGGTTTTGATTCTCAATACCATCACCAAAGCCAAAAAAACTTCCATTATAATTTCCACCTTCTTACTAATACTACTTCAATAAAAGCAGGAGAAACTAAAATGTTCTAGTTTCTTGGTTTAGTTTTTCTATTATTACTTGCTCGTTCGGAGTTTCGTGCACTGGACTGTTCTTTTTTTATTAGATCGAAACGCGTAAACAACCGAGCAGAGCCAGGGAAAGAGGAAAACCCGTCATGGGAAGGTCACCATGTTGTGAAAAAGCACATACAAATAAAGGAGCATGGACTAAAGAAGAAGATGAAAGGCTAATTGCTTATATTAGAACTCATGGCGAAGGTTGTTGGAGATCTCTTCCTAAAGCTGCTGGATTGTTAAGGTGTGGCAAAAGTTGTCGTCTAAGATGGATTAATTATTTGAGGCCTGATCTTAAACGTGGTAATTTTTCTGAAGAAGAAGATGAACTCATTATCAAACTCCATAGCCTTCTTGGTAACAAGTACGTCTTTTGGTAGATTTTTCTTTTACTGTCTGATTTCTCTTTGTTCAAGATTTGATTCACTAGCTCCCGTATGACACATGATTATTTTGGTGCTAACATTTAGTCCTTGAAGTTCATTATAATTGAGAATTCTTTTGTTTTCGTTGGATTTAAAACATAAGGCGATAATTATATTAATGGAATTGGCTCGTGAAAAACAAGTGAGCTGTTTAAACTAAAGAAACTAGAACATTTTAAGGAGAAATATGTCTTTAAGCGATTGGGTGGACGGCTACTTAAGTTAATCCTTTATGATTTTTCAGTTTAAAGATTACTCGCATTTCTCCAGAATTAATTCCGTAAATAATAATTTCCGGGTTTGTTTTAAAATATCTAAAAGGAGTAAAGATGCACAATGAATATTTAAGGATTATTTTAGACCACCCCTAAACATGAGGATTTTCTTTTTTGTTTTGTTATTTTGTTCAATTTTCATCACTAAAAATCAATTGAGTATAATGTGAAGTAACTTGGAATTTATTAATTTTCTTCTTCTACTTCTTAATTTTCAGATGGTCACTTATAGCTGGAAGATTACCGGGAAGAACAGATAATGAGATAAAAAACTACTGGAATACACACATAAGAAGGAAACTTTTGAGTCGTGGTATTGATCCTAGTACACACAGGCCGGTTAACGAGTCTAATTCAACTCCAAAAGTCACAACAATTTCTTTTACGGCTCGAAATAATAAAGATGAAGAAGATCAGAAGATGATCAATGTTAAAGGTGAATTATCTGGACTTAGCCAAGAAGATGAAATTAGCAGCAACAGCAGCCATTTTCAAGAACAGTACTGTCCTGATTTAAATCTTGATCTCAGAATTAGCCCTCCTTATCAGCAAAATTACCAAAATGACCAAGATTATAAACCGAGTCCAAGGTGTTTTGCATGCAGTTTGGGCATACAAAATAGTAAAGATTGTAGTTGCAGTAAAAATAATATGGGTAATATTGCAAGTAATTATGATTTTTTAGGATTAAAGACTAATGGTGTTTTGGATTATAGAACTTTGGAGACTAAGTGAATTACTTGGGTTAATCTTTTTTTTCTTTTCCCTTTTGCCTTTGGGTAAAAAAAAAAGAGAAAAAATAGAGCTATTAGTTTAAGTTCTTTGAATTTTCTCTTATTTGTAAAATTGAAAGTATTACTCGTATTATATTAAATTGAAAGCAGTATAGCAGTGTACCTTACGAAATTTATACTATTGTCATTTTGGAGGAATTTGCTGATTAATGGGTCTGCTGTTGTACTTCTTTATTCTTTTTGCCAACACTTTTTAGTTACTATAACATGTTAAATTTTTGTAAGAAGATTGTACTCCCTCCGTTCACTTTTACTTGACAAATATATTAAAAATAAATTTTTATTTTTACTTGTCACTTTACGCATATCAAAAGAAGACATTTTTTTTTTCATGTTATACCCACGGTATTTATTGCTCGTTTCAAATCATTTTTTCAAATCCTATAAAATATGCATCAATTAATATGGGTAACATGATAAATTATGCATTTCATTTATTATTTCTTAAGGGGCATGAAAAGTCAAAATATTTTAAAAGGTGGGGGCATGAGGCGTGGCGAGGCGTAAGCCCTGAGACATGGGGCGTAAGTCCCACGGATCTTTAAATTTTACTAATTTCAAGAATTTTAAGATAGTATAAAATAAAAAATAATTATAAAATTAAATTAAAATCACAACATTATAACAATGAATCTATTTAAAATATTTATAAATTATAATTCAATTATGAATCATACGAAAAGTATGACATATATCATAATATACAAATTAGCTGTGTTACAACTCAAACATTAAAGTAATTTATTCAATGTGAATTCTTATATGTATCTTTTAAGGAGTAACGAATCTTGAAAGAATTTCGATATTATAATTTCATATTTTTTAAATAGTCCTTTTATTTAATATGCTTTCTATTTGAAAACGAATATATATAAAAACATAATACACAATTTGAATATGATTCTCTAGCATCATTTATTTTTAAGTTTCAATAAGTTAATAAAGTGACACATAATTCACCATACTATATTGTGATAACAAATTATTTGTAAATAATTACTAGCTAATATTGGGCTATTAAATTAATAAGTAACAATTGCATAAAGTTCTATTAGGCGAGTCCAGTACGCTGCGCGTAGGGCGTATCCGGGGCGTAAGCCCCGACGGACGAGGCGTAAATCTCACCGAACTAAGCTCCATACAGAAGCCCAGGGGCGTTTTACGATAGCTCCGCCGCAGGACGAGCCCCGGACGAGTCCCAGTTCCGCTTTTTAAAACAAATGTATCAATAAAAGTGCACGGAGGGAGTATAAGATTATTGAGATTAATGATTTAAAAAGTAAATTTTTATACGTTAAGATATATGAACATTACGTTTTTCTTCATCATGAAGAGACTGATTTCTTTCTTTCTTTGCACAATTCTTTTATATTAGGTTTTCCTTGTCCTACTATATGGTTCCCCATGTCGATGAAACTTCTTTAATATATTATGTACCTTTATTTATTCATTTGACATAGAGAATTTTGAAAGACTCACTTATAACATTTTCTGCTCATCACTTTTTCTTTTTCTAAATATAGACTTAGTAAGCTTATGTCTTTTTTAGAGAGAAAAAGAAAGATTTATTGTCAGAAGTAGGAATGAGAGTATTTAAGATGAATGTGGGGTAATGTGTACCAATAAAGATTGTGGCGGAGTGACAAGTATTACCTATTAAAGGTCTTAATTTTCGAGCCTTAAATATATAGTCATTTTTGTTAGAAAACACTTTATCCTAATACAAGACTATGTAAATTTAAATTTAATTAGACTCTAATACGAATATCTAACACCGAATTAAAAATAAAAAAGAATGTGGGATAAAGGGTTGGAGCAATGGATAAGCAGTGAGAGGATGTGAAGAAAAGAAGAGTGGAAAAAAGTGGGTAACCTATCTCTTCCATTCATAATAATAATTACAATAAATAAGAAAAAAAGAGTGTCTCAAAAACAAATATAATATAAATTGCGTGAAGAAAGTAACAAACAATTATATATGTATCCGTAGTACCATTCTTCCACCAACCTAACAATTATTGTCCTAGCCATGACCTAACCAACCATTCCCCCACGCCGAGATTTAAATTTTCACTTCCATCTTTCTCTTTATATCATTTCAATTTTCCTTGCACTATATAGTACTTATTACATGTACCAAATAAAATTTGTTAATTTATCACAAACAAGTATGGTGGGATGGATGAATATCGTTTACCTTAATTAAAAACTTTGTATTCGAGCTCTGGAATTAAAGAAAAATTAATAAGAAATATTTTCTTTTTTAGTGGGCCTCCATACATGCGCGAATGTGAATTAATACATGTAAATTTTGAATATCGAATGTATACAGATTTTTCTTTGTTGATTTACTCCCTTTCTCCTAAAAATTATAAGATAGTATGTCTTTAGAAGTGCGGTTGTTCAGAGTAAAATGTTTGTCAGCTAAGGAAAGAACTAATTAAGATTTTTTTTCAAAAGAACTATGACATGAAAATATACTTTTTAGATAAATCTTCAAATTAGACAAGGATGGTTGCGATTGAGATGAGTGTTCTAAGATAAGGATTCAAATTTAGTATGATCAGAGGCGGAATCAGGATTTAAAACTTATGAGTTTGAAATTTTTCCGCCCCTGAGTATGATATTATCAGGTTAACGTTTCATTTAAATGTCACAATCTATCTTTTTTCAATAATTTAGAGTGAATCAAATATCAAGCGGCCGCTTTTCAAACTTAAATATTCCACACAAACGTAACGAGACCGAGAAAGTAAAAGTCATCATTACTTTTTTATGTTTGCACTCGTGTTGTCTAGATTAATTTACTCCTACTTCGACTAATTCCACAAAATAACTCTATTTATTAAAAAAAAACTTTAAAGCCAATAATTTTTTCGTGTTCCAGAATATGTTTAACCAACATGTTAATTAATCGATTACGATAAATTGGATCAAATTTTACTGTTTTTTTCCTTCCTATAGTACCTTGACGTGACATGAGCGTGAAGGTTGTCTACCCTTAAAATTGAATAACAATTAAATTTATAAGTGGTTTTAAGGATATGTGATTTCACTTGGCACAAATTGAGAAATATGAGAATTAATGTTAGAAATTGACTGTAAAATAAAGCAAACCTATATGAAGTGCAGTTTGGCCCTCAGAGTTGGATAGCCCTCGAACCAAATAAATGTCTAATTGAAAAGGATGAACTGAACAACATAATAAGAGATCTTAAAAGAGAAAATGTATTATATTGCTTTGTTATGTGTGAATGTGATGATGATTACAAAATGACTGGAATACCTCTTTATATAGTAGGAGAATTCTTGTTATGATACAATTCTAAATACAAAATTCTACTTCGGGATTTTCTGCACGATCGAGGTTTAGTATAGAAATGTCATTGTTTTCCACTTCATGAATATGACAAAACGTAAAATATATCAGATTAAAGTTTAAGATCACTGCATATGTAATTGTTTAAAATTGTTCAACCCTCTGTATTTTTATTACGTAGAACTTTTGTACTAATAGTTGGAAGAACCAAAATGTTTTAGGTTTCACTTGAGACTTCCATAGGCACGAAACATGCATATTCGATGGTTGTTTGGACTTGGCATCTTACAATGTTAAATAAGAATTATAAACTTCGAACCTAACTCAACACTAAAGGTAGTTAATGAAAATTATCTAAAACTCATGTAAAAAGACTATATATATAATCAATATTCTCACGCCGTGTAGAAGTCTCTATAACATAATATGAATATACAATATTAAATAAACTAACGAGATGAGTCTGACTCTAATATGCGTGCAATATGATTATCGACTATATATATATATATATATATATATATATATATATATATATATATATATATATATATATATATATATATATATATATATAGTTACCGTGACATGTCTATTAATAATGCTTCGAAATGTTTCAAAACAAGAAAATAGGGACAAGATCCCCTCAATGTGCAATCTAATCTAAGGCTGTGTGACAAATCCAATCAAGCAAATATATATCATATTCATATTCATATTCATATTCATATTCATATTCCTCAAAAAGAAAAAGGAGAAGGAATCCCAAAAGAAAGCCAAAAATATAAAATTAAAATGTCTCTTCGCACAACGAAAAGAAATCACTTTCTGAACCTATCTACCATCCTCTTTTTTCCTTTCTTTTTTAATTATGACATGTGTTAGGTAGAGACATTAGAAGCTTCCATAAGATATTTTTTTCCTCCCAAGTACATACACACAATATTTTCCACTTCTCATCTCACTCTTTAAAAAAAGAATTGGATCCAAGTTCGTACTACTTACCCATACCAATTTAATTATTTTTTATTTGATATCCGATATTCACATGAAGGTTCAATTAAAATTAAATTTTGCGTCAAAATTTTTTATATTAGGAATATATAAAACAATACTTTCTAACAAATATAATTTCATACTCAACTTTCGAACCCGAAATATTTTGTAAGGATAAAAGTATATTAATATTATATCACATCCTTTATTGGCACCAATTTAATTATTGCACATCTCTCTCAATAACCTCATACTCATTTTCTTTGCCTCATATATAGGTTTAAAAGTCCAACTTGCCACGTCACAATGTCACATGCATAACTACCCCGTCTCCCCTTGCAAAATTAAAAGAAATGTCCTTGACTCAAAACCTCTCTCTTTTATCCAATCTTTGCCTTCCATTTGTAAGAACTATCGTTCTCCTTATCATTTCTTTTTCCTTTTAATAACGTCACAAAACAGTCTTCAGCATTAAAGAAAATGCCATAATCTTTAGGGGTGTTATCAGGTCGCATTTGTGAGGTAATATTAGTGGGCGTTCGGACATAAGAATTGTAAAATAAAAATAAAAAAAAAGTAAAAAAAAATTTCAAGTGAATATGGTATTTGAAATTTTTTGTGTTTGGACGTACATATTACTTTGGGTTGTATTTGAAGTAGAGGTGGCTAACGGGTGGGCCGGCCCGGGCCGGGTAGCCTTTTTTTTTGAACCGTACGGGTTAGGGTAGCGGGCCGGTTACAGTTAATTATTAACGGGTTTAACGAGTTCGGGTTTATCCGGGTAAAAAGTAACCCGTACGGGTAGGATTTAAGGGGCCGGGTTAAAAATTTAAATAAAAACAATTTTTTTTTTTGACCGTTGAACTAGTCCGGTCCGGGCCGGTTAAAACGGTTCAAGCACTGTTCATATGAACCGGGTTGGACCGTTCCGATTACCCGTTTTAAAAAAAAACGTTTCAACCCCCCTAACCCCTTAACCCAGCCCCACCCGGCCCCCTATGAACCGGGCCGGTCCGGTTCCGATTTGAACCGGTTTGGGCCGGTCCGGTGATGGGTTAACCCAGCCCCACCCGGCCCCCTATGAACCGGGCCGGTCCGGTTCCGATTTGAACCGGTTTGGGCCGGTCCGGTGATGGGTTAACCCAGCCCGTTAGCCACCTCTAATTTGAAGTTTTGTGGGTGGTTTGAGTGAAAATTTTGAAAAACAGTTTTTTCGAGTTTTTCAAATTTTTAAAAATTTAAAAAAATCATTTTCAAGTGAAAATTTGTTGAAAATTAAACCAAGATTAATTGATATTCCAAAGTTGTCTAGGAATTGGTATTTACTAGGTTAATTAATTCATGTCTAGTTAGGTTTTATTTACCAATTGGAATAAGTTTTGTTAGTTTAGTCAAATTTGATTTTGTAGTATTATAAATAGAAGTGCTACTACTTGTTTTTCTTGTAGAAAGATTCAAGAGTTTATAAGTTGTGAAAAAACTTCCTACCACGTTCTCCATAGTTTAATAAATTTAAGTTTTTGCTTGTGCCTAAATTATTTTTGGATATTTCAATCTATAAAAAATGAAAATTTTATGATCAAACAATGATTTCTAAAAAAAGTGAAATTATTTTTATGTCCAACGGGCTCTAAGTATCATCGCCAATTTATATTAGGAATAATGTTTAGATTCACGTCCAAAGAAAAAGGAAACTCCTTAGGTTTTCTTTTTATTTTAAAACTCCTTAGGTAACATCTTACATAATGGACTAAAATTTTCTTTAGTTTCTTGCGAAGCTTCCTACACAAGGACACCCCCAAAGGTGACAAAGGAAAGAAAAATGACACATTTTTCAAAAGTATATATATATTTTTTATTTTTGTGAAAAGCAATTAAAAGGTTTGATTGTAAAAAATTCTTCGTAATTTATTTATGAGAAACAAAACAAAAGCAGGTACGGCGTCAACCGATATAAGCAGCATTAAATAGAAGACGATGAAATTGGTTACACCATAAAGCATCAAATGTCTAAACCATGATTAGCAGTAATTAATCACCTAACAACATAAATAAGCTACGCTAATGTCGCTGGCTGGATGGAGTTCCCACTTCCCATATAGTAATTGCTCTTATTACTACATGTCTAAACTTTGATAATTATACTTATCAAAATATTTTGTTTTACCATATGAACTGTAATTTCTTGACTATTGTGCTATTCAAATTTTTGATGTCCATTAGCTTGATTGACTTATCTCTAACTTGTAATTATTAGTTAAATAAGTGAAAGAGGTAACAAGGGAATTTTAGCATTTCAATTGGTTGATTATATGAACTTTTACTTTGTTTACAAGGAATCAGTTCCCCACTTTATAATTTCATTCTTCTATGTGTATTTTTAGGGCAAAATATATAATTGATCGGTCGATCGAAAATAATGACATTTATTAGTTAAAAACTGTGTGTGTATATTTATATATATTTATCGATTATTGTTTTCTCGAGCGATTAAAAATATACTCTTTTTTTGTGTGTGTGGGATTGGGGAGGGGGGGGGGGGGTTAAATAGACTAAAATCCCAACTAACTCCTGTCCTTTTCTAGGGGGGCGGTAGTTGGCGGCTGCGGCGGCGGGCCCCATAAGCCCAGCCCAAAAGATTTCAACGCACCACTCCTTTTTGCACTATGGGTCCCATAAGCCCAGTCCGGCTTTGTTCTGGTACCAATGTCAAAGAGGAAAAAGTTCAGAAAACCATTTTTCAATTTTCTTATTGGAAAAAAACTGTTATTTCAAAGTTTCATATTGAAAAAGTGAAATTTTAGGATTGTAACTATTTTTCAACTATAAGCAGCGTCACATTCTCAACTCAAGTCTTTAATTAATTAATTAATTTATTAATAATTATCATATGAAATTGTTAGGTCTTTTTTTTGTTAATTAAATTTTCTTAATTGTATTTCTATTTTCACATCTTTATCAATCAAAGAGTTAGAAAGCTAGCTTTAAGCAGGTCAGTCTAAGTTTGACTTTGTCGCTGGGATTCCGGGGACCGGCTTCGGTATACCACTGCTATGGTGCCGATAGATTCACTACTTCAGCGCCGTTATCGGATTTGGGAGTAGGGGCATCAAAGCTTGCCCAACCTAGTAAAGGGGCTTGGGGATAGAGGGTTTTCTCGGGGAGAGAAAGTGTGTTCTCCCACTATCAACATTCATAGTGACCTTATAATTTAATAAATCTATTTGAATATGTATTGTACTTATTTTTCAGGCTATTTTCACCGTCTTAAACTTATCATTTCCACAAAAAGCTTTTGACAAATTATTCATTGTCCTATTTTCTGTTTTATTATGTAGTTGACAAAGAAATCGAACTATGATGACAGAATTATAATACGAAAATTAAATAATAAAATAAAAATTAAATAATAACGAGATTACTGGAAAAACCGATATAAGTCATGCTTCTATTTGTACATATTAAATATAAATCAGTTAAATTATTTTAAAAAAACAGTTCACCTATCTTTTCTCTACCTTCTTGCTTCTAGAAACAAATAATTGATGTTGATTTGGTTAGGTGAGTAAAGGATTAGAAAGATACTCTTTTTTTTTACTTACTAGAAAGACTTCAAAATAGTCCACTTCTGTTGTTTTATTGCGAAGAATTAACCCATATAGTCGCCCACCTAATTTCTTAAATTATAAATAGCTGGTGATTATATAATATATATATACAATTCATTTATAATATATATAATTACATATAATAAATGTATAATGTATATATACCGACTAGAAAAAGTAAACATTGAATCTGACCGACTATCTGTTTTAAATTTCTTTGTCCATAATAGTTTGCCATTTTGCTATTTGTCTTTGCAAATATCTTAACTAGTATTATTTCAACCTCACCCTCCACATCACCATGTTAGTTCTTGGGTTATATCATTCTAGGTTATATACCAACATTGCTAATTTCTCACTTTTGACTTATTTATTCATATTAAATAGATTTTCTAAGATAAATATAAAATTTGAACGAAAATTAATGTAACTAGCTAAGCACCTACTTGTGAGTGTTATTTGTTGGTGATGGAGAACCACTACCTTCTATCATTAATATAATTTTTGTTGGACTTATAGCTAAATCACTACTTCTGTCTTAATTATATATTATTTTTATACCAATCAATGAGTTTGAGATTCTTCTTCCATGTCCATCATATAATTATACACACAAAAAACGAATAAAATTTTGACCTCCAAATGTCACTCTTAAATCAATCTAACTTTAGAAGCATTTATTTATATTAATAATAAGGACCTTCATCTACGTATACTAACTAATTATATTTTTTTCAAACTTGTTTCCTTGTGCAAGCCCAATCATAGACTTAACTATTTTTTTAAATTCAAATCTTTTAAATTGTTGGTCGGGATGGCGAATTGTGGCAGAGAAAAAACAGAATATGAGATCATTTTTGGTGAGATTAAACTCTTAATTTAAAATGTTCAAGATGAAGTTGCAACCACTAGACTACTATAATCCCCTATAATGGTGGCAAAAAGGCAGGTTAGATCGAATTTGGGCGGGTTGAAAACGGATTGGATTCTAATATGTCTATATTAATATAGATATAATATGGTTTGGGTAAAATACGGGGTTAGATAAAATATGGGCACATCACACAAGGAGCTGATGGGTTGTGCGCATTTTTTACCCAACCCGTATTTTATACATATTAATATGAACAAGTTAGAATCCGACCTGTTTTTAACTCGCCCAAATCCGATCTAACCGCCCATTTTGCCACCGCTACGCATGAGTCATAAGCAGAATCCCGGTGAAAATGGGAAACCAAAGAGCTATCGCACTGATTTTCCAACAAAATCGTGATTAATATATGTTGTTATATTATGATTAGTTTAGCTAATGATGTAGTCCTACTTTAATTCATTCCTTAAAATTTCCAGAAATCTGTGGTTTAAACAAAAGGACATATATATTGGTCATGACATAAACGTATGTGGTCTTAATTAAGACTTGGTTAAATCCTTTAATTTACGTAAAAGGCCAAACAAGTAGTTAATGAGTCGTGATTCATTACAGTGAACATCTTAGGAATTGGATAAATGTAATTCCAACTTGGGTCCTCAATACAATTTTAGGCCGTGAGTGGTTGCATCTATTATACGTAATCTCTATTCAATGAATTTTCTTCCTTATCATATATATATATATATATATATATATATATATATATATTAGGTGTCTTTTGTATTTTGATGATTTAACAAATTTCATATGAGAATAAGATGGAAACCTGTTACACAATCTCAAAATGCTCAGAATAACATGTTACATGTTTGGCACAAGTTCCAACATGATTAGTCAAAGAAACGGCAGAGGGAACAAATGACTATCAGTTCCTCCGATGACAATACAAGTCAATTCCTTACCGTTGTTAAAGTCACTACACTGTTTCTCTGCACACGCAACAATGCAACAATCACTTAATGGAGTATGCTTTGTACTAGATATTTGCATACATCATCCCAATGACCTGACTTATATATTACCAATTGAGGCAAGGGAAAATACACACTTGCAAACCCTAAATCATTAAGTCTCTCTCTCAAGTGTGTTGCCACCTTTCATTGACTCAAAGGCTTGAAGAATAAAGTAGCAACAAAACAAAGGGCTAGATCCCAGCACTGTCTTTATCGTGTGTCCTTAGTCTATTATATTTTTGTAAGTGTTATTTATTTGTAATTCCTACTCAGCTTAGTTAGAAGCATTTTGTTGGATATCTTCTGTAAAACATAACCATATGTTTGTTTTGGCTAGAGTTAGTCAAGCGGTGAACTTTGTTATAGAGTTATTAAAAAGAGGCTTGCAATAGAGTTATTAAAAGTAAGTGAAGGATTAAGAGTTTAATTCCTAGATTACAATAGGTTGTAATCTAAAGTTTCCTTGGTTAGTGAAGTTTAAATCCTATGAGTGCAAGTCATGATTTTTAATCCCGTGAGTTAAAAAAAATTCACGTAAAATACTGTTGTCATTTACTTAGTGTTGTGAGTGTGTTCTGTGGGAACTGGGAACTGACAGTGTGTGTTCTCTATACAGTTTAGTGGACTCTAAGTTTACATCAATATATATGTTTGTAAAAATATGTTTTTGCAGCAAACCTTATATATTAAATTGGGAAAACAAATAGCAACATGCAATAAACTGTTATACTGCACTGATAGTGCATAAATTATTTATATTATTAGTGTATATAACTTAAATCCAAGTAGAAAGAACTAATTGTTATGCTCTCTATCTTTTAGTTTAATCATCTTATATTCCGTAAAACTAACCTGACTAATGTTAGATTTTAATTTTAATGATGAAAATTAATATAAGTGTATTTAAATGTAAGAACTCAAGACAATCAATCAAAATCATAGCAAGAAGGAAAGTATCAATCAAGATTGATTGACTGAAGCCATCAAGGAATCAATGAAGCAAATCAAGATCCAGAATTACATAAACAAAGTTGAATGAAGATATCAAAGAGAGAAATCAAAGCTGAAGGAAGACATCGATGATTGAATCCATCAACAATAAAAGGAAAGAAGTGCTAAAGTTCCGACGAAGCAAATACTGCAAATCCGGCGGATATCAAGGCTTAAAGATGGAAAGCTATCAAGTCCATTCATCAAGGAAATGTAACGAATTCAACCTTATTCTTGGGAAGAATCAATCTTCGATTCCTTTCAAGAATCAAATCTCTCCAAACTCCAAAGCCTCCTGGAAAGTATATATACGATCATCTCGGACTTGAAGAAATACACTTTGATCAATCCAATTACCCTCTCTTTGTTCTACTGCAAACAAACATTGTAGCTCTACTAGATCTGTTGTGTAACTAGTTGGGGAAGAAAGAGAGAAAAGCACTGGTGAGGCATTGTATCAACAAAAGACGAGAGACATAGAAACTGAGCAGTTGGTGTAAAACTACATCATTCTCTTTGTAATCAAGAAACTCAATCACTGAAATAGAACTCCCTTGCAACCCAAGGGAACTGGAATAGGATTCACATTGAATCCGAACCAGTATAAAAACTCTGGTGTCTTAATTCCTGCACTTTACTTTTGCTTTTTAATTCTGCACTTCTTATTATCTTGCTATAACATCTAGTCGATTAATTGGTAAACTAGTCAACTAATAATTTACAAAAATAAGCAATTCAACCCCCCCCCCCCTTGTACTTTCAATTGGTATCAGAGCTAGTTTTGCTCTTCTTTGCTTAACAACTCGTGAGAAAAGATCATGAAAAATCAAGGAATTATTGGAGCACTTTTTCAAGAAGGAACATCACAAGTCAGACCATCTTATTTCAATGGACAATATTTTTCACACTGAAAAGTACGTATGAAAATATATGCAAAGTCATATGATGTCAAAGTCTGGCAGGTAATCAAGAAAGGGAACTACCCACAGCCTGTAGCAACACAACTTACTGATGATCCAGAAGATATAGACGAATATACAAAGGAGAAAATGGCAGTTGTTCAAGTTAATGCAAAGGCCAGAAGTTTACTATACATGCCATAAGTGGAGAAGAATATGAAAAAGTATCTAGTTGTGATACAACCAAATATATGTGGGATAAACAAGAAATCACTTATGCATGAACCAGCAAAGTGAAAGAAACACATATCAATATGTTGGTTTATGACTACGAACTCTTCCGGATGAAAGAAGGAGAATCCATTGAAGAAATATTTGCAACGTTCAGCAAGATCATCAGTGACATAAAAGCTTTTGGTAAACCATATACCTGTGGTGATCAAGTTCAGAAAATTCTGAGAAGTCTTCCTACAACTTGGTAGACTAATGTGGTTGAACTATTGTATGATGAACTTCGAGGAAATCTTATAGCATTCGAAAAGACTTATCTCAAGAAAACAACCCAGGAAGAAAAGAAGAAAATAGTCACATTCAAGGCTACAACTGAAAGGACAGAAAATGAAATTGATGATGACCCTGAAGCTCTCGAGGAAGAAATTTCCATGGTATCCAGAAACATAGATGGTTTAATGAGAAGATACAGAAACACAAGAAGAGGAAGAATACCATCAAGGCGAAACAAGCAATACAATGAGCAGGACAAGAACGATGAAAAATATTATGAATGTGGAAGATACGGGCATGTACAAGCTGAATGCCCAGATCTAAAAAGAAAAGTTGCCAGAGGATTTATCAAAAATAAATCCTTTGAAAGCTGGAGTGATGAATACATTTCAGAACAAGAAGAGATAGCAAATCCATGCTTCATGACAATTCTGAAGAATGACATAAACAAACTTTTAGGTTGTTGGACAGATGAAGATATTTCAGATGATGAATGCAAGGATGAAAATGAAAACTGTTTCATGGTACTAGGTGAAACAAGCGAGGTAAGACCCTATAACTATGAAAGATGCAATGAATTGGAGGAGTCTCAAAAGTTGATGAATGAACTAAAGAGACTGAATAGGAAAAATAAATACTAGAAACTCAAGCTTGAGGTATGCGAAATTGGAAAAGAAGTACTTTAAGAAATATTTTAGGAATTTCAAATGCAACTTAATGGCATGTGCAAATCCACCAGTCACAGTTCTGTTAAGTCAAACCATGCGACTTACAAGTCAACTAAAAAGAGATAAACCAGAACAGAGTCCACAAACACTAGTGGAAGATCCAAAAACGGATCACCCTCTGTATGTTACTTTTGCAATAAAAGTGGGTTTTAATATTCTTTTTGTCGCTTTCGTAAACTAAATGTTCCAGGGTGGATTTGAAAACCCAAAGACACCCCTAATCTTAGAAACACTAGCCAACAAGGACCCAAGCAAGCTTGAGTACCTAAGAGAAAGTAATGCTACATATTGCAGGAACACCACAGAAAGAGCCGCAAAGGAAAATGGTACCTAGATAGTGTGTGTTCCAGCCATATGACAGGTGACAAAAACCTGTTCAAATAGGTCACTAAAATAAATAGTGGGAGTGTTAAATTTTGAGAGGACTCAAAAGGGAAGATAGTTGGCACTGACACGGTCCCTTTCAATAACAACTGTGATATCACTGAAGTTTATGTCGTAGATGGACTCAACTACAATCTTCTAAGTATAAGTCAACTATGTGATTCGGATTAAGAGGTAAAATTCAAGAAAATAAGTTGTATTATTGAAGATGAGACAAGTATATAAAATAATCCTTCCAGGAAAAAGGTATGGAAATGTTTACATTCTTGATGGTTTCAAATATAGATGGTCATATCTTCTTAACATCCATGTCTGATGATCCATGGTTATGGCATAAGAAACTTGGTCATGTTAGTATGCATCTTATAGACAAACTATACAAGCATGATTTAGTTACTAGTCCTCCAAAACTCAATTTTTCTAGAAGTCATGTATGTGATGCATGTTAGATTGGTAAGCAGACTAGGAACTCTTTCAAAATCAAAGACATTGTATCTACATCTTACAACTGCTTCATATGGATTTGTTTGGACCTACTAGAACTGCTAGCATAAGAGGAAAACAATATGCATTTGTTATTATTGATGACTACTCACGGTTCACATGGGTGATTTTTCTATCTCACAAAGATGAAGCTTTGAAAAACTTTGAGATTTTTTGCAAAAGAGTTGAACGAGAAAAGAGATATCTTATTACAACAATTCAAAAGTGATCATGGAGGAGAATTTGAGAGCAGAGCATTTGAAGAATACCGCAATGATCAAGGATACACTCACAATTTCTCATCCCCAAGATCTCCTTAACAGAATGGGTAGTGGAACGGAAAAACAAAACTCTACAAGATATGCTAGAATTGTGTTATTAGAATACTCATTGCCGAACAACTTCTGGGCAGAAGCAGTAAGTACATCCTGCCATATTCTCAACAGGTGTCTTATAAGGACAATCTTGAAGAAAACTCCATACGAATTGTGGAAAGGTGATGAAGATCAAAATCAAGAAAAGACTCAGTCAAGCAATATCCAAGAGTCAACAGGGTGGAAAATGTCACAGAGTCGACTGATGAAACTATCAACAGTCAACCAAAAGCACAGATAGAGTCGACTAATCCTACAAGCACAACACGACCAAATGAATGGAGAAGTGAACCAGAATACCCTCAGAAGTTTATCATATGAGATCCAACTGAAGGGATGAAAACTAGATGAGCTCAAAAGAAGAAGGCAAACTTAGCATTAATCTCCTAGATTGAACCAAAGAAGATAGACGAGGCTCTCAAAGATTCCAGCTGGGTCCAGTCCATGCAAGAAGAATTTGATCAACTTGATAAGAACCAAGAATGGAAATTGATGCATAAACCTGCAGATGCTACTGTAATCTAAACTAAATGGGTCTTCAGAAATAAACTCAATGAGGACGGCAAAGTCATAAGAAACAAAGCCAAATTAGTAGATCAACAATATTCTCTACAAGGAGGAGTTGGCTATGATGAACCTTTGCCCCACCAGCTCGACTAGAGTCAATACAAATCTTTCTTGCATATGCATCCTTCAAGAAATTCAGACTTTTTCATATGGATGTCAAGAGTGACTTCTTAAATGGCTCTATTGAAGAAGAAGTATATGTAAAACAACCTCCTATATTTGAAGACTCAAAGTTTCCTTATCTGTATATAAGTTGACTAAGGCATTGTATGGACTTAAACAAGCTCCTCGAGCATGGTACGAAAGACTCAGCTCATTTGTACTCGATCACGGGTTCATAAGAGATAAGTAGATACTACTCTGTTCATCAAAAGATCTTCAGAAGGTAATCTTATTATTCAAGTTTATGTTCATGATATTATCTTTGGTAGTGCTAACCCCTTATTGTGCAAGGAATTTGCAACACTTATGCAAAGTGAATTTGAAATGAGTATGATGGGTGAGCTCACTTTCTTCCTTGGAATTCAAATTCAACAATTCGAAGAAGGAACTTTCATATGCCAGACGAAATATACCAAAGAGCTAATTCAGAAATTTGGCATGAGCAATGCTAAAGCTATTGGCACACCCATGAGTCCGGCAACAAATCTTGATAGAGATGAAAGGAAAATCTCGTTGATGAAACTAAATAACGTGGAATGATTGTTCTTTACTTTACCTAACTACTAGTCGACCAGATATCATGTTTAGTGTTTGTAAATGTGCCAGGTTTCAGTCAGCTCCCAAGGAGTTCTACCTGACCGCAGTAAAGAGAATTATTCATTATCTCATTGGAACTTCTTCTCATGGTCTATTTTATCCACGCTCTAATAATTTTAAATTAGAAGGGTTTTCAGATGCTGATCTTGCAGGTGACAAGGAAGAACTGGGAAAATCCTTAATTTCTTGGAATAGTAAAAATAAGGATCTGTTGTATTATCCACTACAGAGGCTGAATACATTGCCATCGGACAATGTTGTACACAGTTACTATGGATGTCTCGCCAATTGGGAGATTATGAATTATTTTTCAAACCTATTCAAATTTTTTGTGATAATTCTAGTGTTATTTGTCTTTCAAAGAATCTCGTGCATCATTCTAGAGCTAAGCATATAGATATCAAGCATCATTTTATTAGAGATCATGTTATAAATGGTGATTTAGAACTGTCATTAGTTAGTACCATTGATCAATTAGCTGATATTTTCACTAAGTCCTTACTAGAGATAGATTATGTGTTTTAAGGGATTTACTTGGCATTATTTCTCGTAATATAAAAAATTAGGACTTATTTGTCTTTTTAACTTCTTATATGACTGATATTTAAATTTTGTGTGTACTCATTAATGTACCGCCTCTGTTCTTCCTGTCACGACCCCAATTACTTAGTCGTGATGACGCCTGTCATGGAACCAGGCAAGCCACACATTTATCGAATCTAAATTTACTTTTAAGAAAATGATAATAAAAGTAAAATACTTATAATAATTCGTTCAAAAGATTAAGACAACATTTGATGCAAAATTTCAAAACCAACCCCGGATCTAGTGTCACTCAGTCATGAGCTGCTAATACATAAAAGTACTAAAATAGAGAAATAGACAATATAGTTTGTCAAAAATAAAGGTGCAACAGGAAGAATAAGAAGGAGAAGGCGAGGTCACGATCGCCAGCTGTTACCTCGACAACTCCGATGAAACTCTGACTGCTACTAAGAATCCGCTACCTGGTCTCGAAGTACCTGGATCTGCACACAAGGTGCAGGGGGTAACGTGAGTACACCAACTCAGAAGTAATGAACCCAAACTATGGGCTGAGAGGTAGTGACGGACTAAACCTCCGATATTTAGAAATAACAGTGTATAAACTTGGGCATGACAGTAATATAACTGATGATAAATAAAATGCACCAAATATGTTTGTACGAACTACATGTCAGCATATGATCACAAGAAATCAGGAATGGTATGTCCACAGTATCCCAAACTCTCACAAGGAAGTCCAGTCAGTACTGGAATTAGCCCTCAGGCCCAGGGAAAATCCATCCCGGATTATACATAAACACAAGTGACGTAGTCCAGCCCCACGGAGAAGATCCATCTCCTGAATATATCACTCGGACAAGATCCATGTCCAGGGACGATCCATCCCTCAATATATCAATGACTTCGGACAAAATACATGTCCAGGGAAAGTTCGTCCCTCAATATTTGTGCGCTCACTGGGGGTGTAAAGACTCCGGAGGGGCTCCTATAAGCCCAAGCGCTATATCAAGACAACGAAGGCATGATTCGAGGATCGCTGCGGTGCGCAGTCCGATCTCGTAACTGTATCAAGATCAGGCTCTCGGCCTCACTCAGTAAATGTTTTCAAGTCTCACAGGTATAAGAACCAGCCAAAAACAATGATAACGTGTAAGTAAACTAACAAATACTGAGACTGCAGCATGAAACATATGCTATAACAAAACTGAGTACATGAAAGCAAATAGTCACAAATAAAGACAACAATAACTGACCACTCAGGTCTAAACATATTGGGCGTGAAGCCTTATCATTTATATTTGACATGATTTCCAGTAATTAAAACCTTCACATTACAAGTATCATCCCGAAATAACCATTAGGCAGTGCCATAGGATGAGCCAGCCCTTAAACATTCGGTGTACGCTCACACGCCCGTCACTTGGCATGTGTGTCACTTTAATTAACATCATATATCAAGTAATTTGGGGTTTCGAACCCTCAATTCCAAGTTTGGAAACGTTACTTACCTCAAAACCGGCTAAAATACTACTCCGAAGAGGCTTTCCTCTAAATTCGGCCTCCGAGTGCTCCAAATCAACAAAAAATCAGATTTATACCATCATAATATGCCAAGGAATGAAACCCAATCGAAATTATCAAAAATACTCAAAAATCCCGAAATTGGTCAAACCCGACCTCCGGATCCACGTCTCGGAACTCAATAAAATTTACGCCAAAATGATTCTCATCCTCTCACGAGTCTATACATATCAAGAACACTGAAATCAGAGTCCAAATGACCCATCAAATCACCATTAGAAGGTCTCTTAATCTCAAGCCCTAATTACCCCTTTTTACATTGATTTCCCCCATATTATCACCACTAATTAGGTCTTAATCACATATAATCGAGTTATAAAGTCCAAAAACCTTAACTCAATGAAGAACTATCGCTTTCCTCTTCAAAAACCCTCTAAAAGCTTGAAGCCCGTATGAAAAATGGTGAAGAGAGGACTAAAATTGGCTAAGTCCACTTTATATACTTTCTGCCCAGGCTTTCGCACCTGCGGTCCTACTTCTCGCACCTGTGACTTTTCATTAACCAGGCCAAACTCGCACCTGCGGCTCCATTTCTGCACCTGCGACTCCGCAGGTGCGGTCCCACGTCCGCATATGCGGCCTCACACTGAACTTCTCAAAAACCGCATTTGTGCCCCTTCCGCTTTTGCGTTCCCGCACCTGCGGTTCCCCATCCGCAGGTGCGGTCACACCAGCATTTGTTGCTGCACAATCCAAGTCCAAAAATCCCACGTTAACCGTCCGAAATCAATCCCGATCCCCTTGGGGCCCTAACCAAAAATACCAATAAGTCCTAAATGATCATCCGGACTTAGTCGCGCTCTCGGAACACCCAAAATAACATCAAAACACCAAAATCACATCAAAGTCAAGCCTATGAACTTTGAAATTCCTAAATTCCACCAACAACGCCGAAACTGTCCAAAACACCTCCGATTGACCTGAAATTTTGCACGCATATCCAAAATGACATTTCAAACATGTTACATCTTTCGGAATTCCATTCCGACCCCGATAGCCTATTTTCCACTGCCGACCAGAATTCGCCAAAATCTAACTTTCGCCAATTCAAGCCTATTTCTACACCGGACATCAAAATTACATTCTGAGCACACCCCTAAGTCCTAAATCACCTAATGAAGCTATCCGATCAATAAAATTCGCATTCCGAGGTCGTTTACCAATAAGTCAACTCCCAATTGATGTTTCTAACTATAAGGCTACTCTAAGAGACTAAGTGTCTCAATTCTCATTACAACCACTCCGAACCCGAACCACCCGACTCCAACACATCATAAACAACTAAACAATGCATAACAAGACAGAAATATGAATAACAGTGCAAATTCTACGGAACGACTAACCAGGTCATTACATTCTCCCCCACTTAAACATATGTTCGTCCGCGAACGTGCTTAGAGTTGTTCCAAACACCGCCCAAATTGTCATGAAACCTACCATGCACATATTCGGGGGTGATCCCACGTCATCCGATACCATATAGGTCTAAGAGCACCACACTGTTGAAATTCCGAACTCCAATCCTGACCCATAAACCTTAGAACCAAATTTCCACTTATGAAATAATTTACAAGATCAAATTTCCACGACTATAAGTTGAAATATTCTGAAAAGCTTAATTCAAAAAAATAGAAGATTCACACGAGGACTATCCTTCCACTAACACTTACCATTACCACATCATGCTAAAAGCCTGGCACACATCGTAAAATCAAAACGCACGAATCTGACACCAAGGAGCTTACCTCTACCTAACTCCGCTACAATGCGTGATCCCGTCCAAATGCTGGTTCACATGAAATACTTCAAGCCACCTTGCTCAGAATCAATAACATGGGAAATTCAACATGAAGTACTCAAAGTGCATTGTCATAACCACGGGGAAATCAAACGATACCATGCCACCCGGACTAGAAAGAACATAACCAATACGTCTCAATCCTGCAACACCCAATTACTTACCTTACTCATATCTCGCTATGAAACCCAGATAGAACCGCACCCTATGCACATACAACCAACGAGCACAACTCCTCGAAAAACCGAAAGGTAACTCCTAGATCGCTCTAAAACACGAACAAGCTCAATGACAATCGAATGGAACATCCCTCAACAATAGCAATTTGGATTCAACAACTCCGATCGGTGCAAAACACACACCCATACTAGCCTACCAATAACTCTAAGTCAACTCTGGTCACCCACAACAGGTAGATAACTCCCCGAAAGTTAATAACGACTGAATCATGGCATATACCAACACCTGACTAGCTTTGCTCGCATCCTCGTAGTTCACAACTACAAAAATAATCTGTTTATGAGAACTCTCAGTCTCGTAGTCCATGAGGCGCACAAATCACCATATCAAATCACAATTCCACCACTCGAATATATAACATGCCTCTAATACTCAATCATTCCACGAGGGATACCCCCATAGTCCCTCTGTGTCACCAAGCAACCTTGAATATCAACAGTCGATCCAGCAGAAGAGCACCGAAATACCAATGAAGTACCCTTAACTCAACACATTGTCGTTTCAGAATGTATACCCTCATCAAGTCTCCCAATAATGATATCATCTACCTAGTCGTCCAAACTACCGATGATGTATAAGAATCTCACATATGCAAATTCTCAACTCTACACCACATACCGCATACGCCATGCAATCCTATGATAAATATGAGAACTTCGTGCTCCCCTCCGAGCCACAAACAACTATGTACCCAACTAGCCAAGAACTTTCCATAGATCCCATTTAGAAGAAAAATCACTATACATCACATGGCCCTCATGCCAGTAGAAAAGATGCATCTCTAATCGTGGTAGAAATCATCAAGAACTCTCCGAATCACATTTGTATAACACCAACCGTCAGGACCGAATCCTTCTAACTCAACCAAGCTACGCATGTCACCAATATACCTCGAACCGAAACCAATACAACACATGATTGTGTAATCAACTTATCATTAACGGGCTCCCTCACTTGGCTCAATGCCAAAGATCAAGACAAACAATAACTCACGATGCCCATACGCTATCACTGCCACCATATTGTGGTGAGATTCAACTAAATCCTCCATAAGCTCATATGACCCAAACCATCTAACCCTCAAATCACACTCACCATGTAGTCATCTAGTCACAAAGTCCCATCAGTAAGGGCACAAACGGACATATAAGTCCCCCAAACACATGTGCTCACACAAATGAAATCTCAACACTCCAGCCACAGACAAAATCCGACCTTAAGTCCACCCGACTGGTCCATTATCAACATGCTAAAAATCACATCTCATCCATGGAAGTCACAAGTCGTTGATGCACAACTGATACCAAGCGCTCATGTGCACATTCGAGTACATGAAAGGAATTGAAAGAGTTACACTTCTGGCTGAATTAAAATGGATTCGCATGAAGAATTTCAAGAATGTGGGATGTTTCCTAAGGGTTCTGCAGCCTCTCGAAGATAAGTACAGACGTCTCTGTACCGATCCGCAAGACTCTACAAAACCTGCTCATGACTGGTGAGACCTATTCAACCTAGAGCTATGACACCAACTTGTCACGACCCCAATTACTTAGTCGTGATGACGCCTGTCATGGAACCAAGCAAGCCACACATTCATTTAATCTAAATTTACTTTTAAGAAACTGATAATATTTAAAAGTAAAATACTGATAATAATTCGTTCAAAAGTTTAAGATAACATTTGATGCACATTTTCAAAACCAACCCCGGATCTAGTGTCACTCAGTCATGAGCTGCTAATACATAAAAGTACTAAAATAGAGAAATAGACAACATAGTTTGTCAAAAATAAAGGTGCAACAGGAAGAATAAGAAGGAGAAGGCGAGGTCACGATCGCCAGTTGTTACCTCGATAACTCCGATGAAACTTTGACGGCTACTAAGAATCCGCTACCGGGTCCCGAAGTACCTGGATCTGCACACAAGGTGCAGGGGGTAACGTGAGTACACCAACTCAGAAGTAACGAACCCAAACTATGGGCTGAGAGGTAGTGACAGACTAAACCTCCGTTTTTTTAGAAATAACAGTGTATAAACTTGGGCATGACAGTAATATAACTGATGATAAATAAAATGCACCAAATATGTCTGTACAAACTACATGCCAGCATATGATCACAAGAAATCAGGAATGGTATGTCCACAGTATCCCAAACTCTCACAAGGAAGTCCACTCAGTACTGGAATTGGCCCTCAGGCCTAGGGAAAATCCATCCCGGATTATACATAAACACAAGTGACGTAGTCACTCAGTACTGAGGAAAAAGGCCAGTCCAGCCCCACAGAGAAGATCCATCTCTGGAATATATCACTCGGACAAGATCCATGTCTAGGGACGATCCATCCCTCAATATATCAATAACTTCAGAGAAAATCCATGTCCAGGGAAGGTACATCCCTCAATATCTGTGCGCTCACTGGGGGTGTAAAGACACCGGAGGGGCTCCTATAAGCCCAAGCACTATATCAAGCCAACGAAGGCATGATTCGAGGATCACTGCGGTACGCAGTCCGATCTCATAATTGTCTCAAGATCAGGCTCTCGGCCTCACTTAGTAAATATTTTCCAGTCTCACTCTCAATGCTCACACGTATAAGAACTAGCCCAAAACAATGATAATGTGTAAGTAAACTAACAAATACTGAGACTGCAGCATGAAACATATGTTATAACAGGACTGAGTACATGAAAGAAAATAGTCACAAATAGAGACAGCAATAACTGACCACTCGGGTCTGAACATATTGGCCGTGAAGCCTTAGAATTTATATTTGACATGATTTCAAGTAATTACAACCTTCACAGTACAAGTATCATCCCGAAGTAACCATTAGGCAGTGCCATGGGATGAGCCAGCCCACAAACATTCGGTGTACGCTCGCACGCCCATCACTTGGCATGTGCGTCACCTTAATTAACATCATATATCAGGTAATTTGGGGTTTCGAACCCTCAGTTCCAAGTTTGGAAACGTTACTTACCTCAAAACCGGCTAAACTACTACTCTGCAGTGCCCTTGCCTCTAAATTCGGCCTCCGAGTGCTCCAAATATACCAAAATCAGATTTATACCATCGTAATATGCCAATGAATGAAACCCAATCGAAATTTATCAAAAGTACGCAAAAATCCCGAAATTGGTCAAACCCGACCCCCGGGCCCACGTCTCGGAACTCGATAAAATTTACACCAAAATGATCCTCATCCTCTCACGATTCTATACATATTAAGAACACTGAAATCAGAGTCCAAATGATCCCTTAAATCACCATTAGAAGGTCTCTTAATCTCAAGCCCTAATTACCCATTTTTACACTGATTTTCCCCAAATTATCACCACTAATTAGGTCTTAATCACATATAATCGAGTTATAAAGTCCAAAAACCTTACCTCAATGAAGAACTATCGCTTTCCTCTTCAAAAAACCCTCTAAAAGCTTGAAGCCCGTATGAAAAATGGTGAAGAGAGGACTAAAATTCGCTAAGTCCACTTTATATACTTTCTGCCCAGGCTTTTGCACATGCGGTCCTACTTCTCGCACCTGCGGACCGCTCATGCGGTCAAATCCACCGCACCTGCGACTTTTTATTAAACATGCCAAACTCGCACCTGCGGCTCCATTTCTGCACCTGCGACTCCGCAGGTCCCACGTCCGCATATGCAGCCTTAACTGAGCTTCTCAAAATCCGCATCTGCAGTGCCCCCCTTCTGCTTTTGCGGTCCCGCACCTGCGGTTCCCCATCCGCAGGTCCGGTCACACCAGCAAAAAGACACCAGCAACTGTTGCTGCACAATCCAAGTCCAAAAATCCCCCGTTAACCATCCGAAATCAATCCCGAGCCCCTCGGGGCCCTAACCAAAAATACCAACAAGTCCTAAATGATCATACGGACTTAGTCGCACCCTCGGAACACCCAAAATAACATCAAAACTCCAAAATCACATCAAATTCAAGCCTATGAACTTTGAAATTCCTAAATTCCACCAACAACGATGAAACCGTCCAAAACACCTCCGATCGACCTGAAATTTTGCACGCATATCCAAAATGACATTTCAAACCTGTTCCAACTTCCGAAATTTCATTCTGACCCCGATAGCCTATTTTCCTCTACTGGAATTCGCCAAAAACTAACTTTCGTCAATTCAAGCCTAATTCTACACCGGACATCAAAATTACATTCCGAACACACCCATAAGTCCCAAATCACCTAACGAAGCTATCTGACCCATAAAATCCACATTCCGAGGTCGTTTACCAAGAAGTCAACTCCCAGTTGACTTTTCTAACTATAAGGCTACTCTAAAAGACTAAGCGTCTCAATTCTCATTACAATCACTCCAAACTCAAACCACCCGACTCCAACACATCATAAACAACTAAACAATTCATAACAAGATAAAAACATGAATAACGGTGCAAATTCTACGGAACGACCGACCGGGTCGTTACACTTTCCTCTCTTTTCACATTAATCGTTGCTTCTAATAATGGAAAAACAATCATCATGACTCTTCAGTGACACCCTTTCCTTTCATATACTCAACCGTCAACTTTTCCTTCTTAAACTCCGAACCTTTCCTTCTGACTCCGTCGTCTTCATCTCTTGGAAACCCTGTTAAGAAACCCTTTCTCTCAAAGTAGGTACTCTCATGGATAAACATCCCAAAACCCCTTCTTCCTCCACTAGAAAAAGCACTCGGTCTAGAGGCAAATTCTCTTCTCATCCCACTGAACCTGTAGACTTAGAATCTGACCACTCTGAAGGCTTTACCATCTTCACATGTAGAACTTTCAGACTTCTCTCACTTAGGAGAAAAAGCTCGAGAAAAAAGGCCTATGGAAGAAATCTGACCTTTCAAGCTCCTTAGAATTTGACCTAAATTATTGGGATTCCCTAAATAGGGACTTCTTTCTTGCCCTAAAAGACAAGCTTATTGCTTATGGCAGAATTGTTGATCTTGATTTCATGGAAACTCTAAATTGTAAGGTAAATGATCTTTTTTTTTCCAGGATTGGTCAAAATTCCTCTCTTTACCCCTTCTAAAGCCTCTGAACCTTTAGTGAGAATGTTCTATGCAATTCTTCTCTCTAGTAATCCTGATAGGTTGGAATCCTTAGTTTTGGGTAAACGCATTATTCTTGATTGTGCTACGTTTGACTCATTCTTCTCATGTAAGTGCTCCGGTTTTCCAATGCTTTTCAAAATGATGTATTACTGAGTGTCCCTCTGATTCTCTCCCAAACCAGTTATATCCTAGTGATGTCAATTTTGAAACTCGTATCTTAGCCCACATTGTTGCAACCACTCTTCTTCCTCGAACTGGATCTTTCTCCACCTTCTCTCAAAGAGACATTATCCTTGTTAATTGTCTAGTGACTAAACTCAAGATCAAGCTATCCTTCAAGGTAATAAATTTCATGATAGAAAGTGCTCATGATCCCACTAGTCTTCCTTATGGAATGGCCATGTATATCCTAGAATCCCATAATATCTTAATCTCAGAATCGCCTCTTGTCTCTGTATCAAAATCCTACAACTCTAGGATTTTTGCTAGTATAGGGTATATGTGTGTAAAGGGCACCTAGGTAAAGAAACAGGATGGTAAAGTAAAAAGTGCTCAACCTGAATCCATGGTTAAAACCTTTGTCTCTCCTCACAATGCAAGCGATCCTGCTATCATCGAGAAATTGACTATTGTTGACTCCAAGATCCAAGAACTCCTTACTACCACTCAATCCACTGTTGGTGATATTCACTCAATCTAAAAGGAAACATGGTCAGACGTCTCGAAGATAAGGGTCAACATTCAGCGACTTCGAGAAAATGCAGCTAAAGCATTCAAGGAAGTTCATGAAAGGATTGATGGGGTCACCGTTGAAGTAAATGCCAGCTTTGATCGTCTAAAGGAGGCCATTTTCAACACTCTTACCTCTTTGCTGTCAAAAGGGGGGGGGGGGAGAAAAGAAGGATATAATTTATGTAGGTACATATACGAGTCGACTAACTGAGGAGGAGTCAACTGCAATATGAGTCGACTAAATGAAGGGGAGTCAACTGCACCCATTGAGAGGGAGTAAACTTACAAGGAAGTTAACTATTGTTTTTGCATATTATTTTGTCATCATCAAAAAGGGGGAGATTGTTACATTTCAGTTTTAATGATGAAAAATAATATAAGTGTATTTGAATGTAGGGACTCAAGGCAATCAATCAGAATCATAGCAAGAAGGAAAGTATCAATCAAGATTGATTGGCTGAAGCCATCAAGGAATCAGCGAAGCAAATCAAGATCCGGAATTACTCAATCAAAGCTGAAAGGAATCAGCGAAGCAATCAAGATCTGGAATTACACAATCAAAGATGAAGGAAGATATCAAAGAGAGCAATCAAAGCTGAAGGAAGATATCGATGATTGAAGCCATCAACAATAAAAGGAAAGAAGTGCTAAAGTTCCGGCGAAGCAAATACTAGAAATCTGGCGGATATCAAGGCTTAAAGATGGAAAGCTGTCAAGTCCATTCATCAAGGAAGTGTAACGAAATTCAACCTTATTCTTGGAAAGAATCAATCTCCGATTCCTTTCAAGGATCAAATCTCTTGGGTTCACAAATCTCTCCAAAATCCAAAGCCTCCTGGAAAGTATATATATGATCATCTCATACTTGAAGAAATATACTTTAATCAAACCAATTACCCTATCTTTGTTCTACTGCAAACAAACATTGTAGCTCTACTAGATTTGTTGTGTAACTAGTTAGGGAAGAAAGAGAGAAAAACACTAGTGAGGCAATGTATCAACAAAAGACGAGAGACATAGAAACTGAGCAGTTGGTGTAAAACTACACCAGTCGCTTCTACTCAAGAAACTTAATCAGTGAAGGAGAATTCCTTTGTAACCCAAGGGGACTAAACTAGGATTCACATAGAATCTGAACCAGTATAAAAACTCTGGTGTCTTTAACCTGCACTTTACTTTTGCTTTTTAGTTATGCACTTCTTATTATCTCGCTATAATATCTAGTCGACTAATTAGTAAACTAGTCAACTAATAATTTGCAAATATAAGCAATTCCCCCCCCCCCCCCTTGTACTTTCTACTAACCAGATTCACACAGTGAAGAGCCCATATAAAGAAAGAAATGCGCCTACCGGATAATTAATGTGAGAATAATAAATTGTTGATGAATTTTTTTCTAGTTTTACAAAAAGTTGTTAATTATCACTATTGCTTTATATAACTAGGGGTGTTCATAAAAACCCGAAAAGTCAAACCAAACCGAAAACCGAATCAAACCGAAAACCGAACCAAACCGATAAGAAAACTCTACACTTTTTAGGTGTGGTTTGGTTTTGGTTTTGAATTTTAAAAATCAATCAGAATGGTTTTGGTTTTAATCAAAAAATAACTGAAAAAACTCGAACCAAAATGACTAATATGTACCATAATATATTTATATATATATATATATATATATATATATGATTAGTCATTTGTATTTTTAGCGTAGGTCTTTGCTAATTTAATAATCTAATTCTTTGCATTTACATTCTAGTTTGATTGGTAGTTTTCTTTTGCTAAATACAAGAATTTATTTCACGTTAATAATCGATTTTTAATTGAGTACTTAAATTATTCATCACTATTTGATTCAATTATCATTAATATATCTTGGTAAATGATAGATTTCTCAAAACGCAATTGGTTTAACAGTGTTACGTTCAAAATGTAGTCGCCGGAACATATGTTTGATAGTGTATGTCTCATATTTAAGGGGAAAAAATCGAAAAAAATCAAAATACCGACAAAAACAAAATCGATAAAAAACCAACTTAGTTGGTTTGATTTAGTACTAATATTTGAATAATCGACTTACTTTGTCTGATTTCTTTTTAGGAAAAAATCGAACCATGAACGCTCTTATATATAACCAAATCCATATATTCTGAGAGCTTTAAAGAGCAATGGCAGAGGTAAAAATATGACGTGTCGAAAAGGCTTGGAACAAGAGAAAGTTTTTCTTATTTTGGTGTCTGGTACTTGCACCTGAACCTATTTGAATTCACAGAAAAAAAGAGCTGCGTCAGAGAATTAATAACCCTCTTTAATAAAGGCAATTTCATACAATCATATTTTTTTTAAAATTCCGATTAAGAAAGAAGGAATACTTAGGGGTCGATTATAATTCTTTTTGATAAATTAATTGGAGAACTTTTTTTCCTTATAAATGAGAACGTTAGATATTTTTTTGGAGACGTTTTGGTGTCACAATCAGGATAAAGATGGGGTCAAATCAATGGACCACTTTTACTACTTTTCCATCAATTTGCAAATTATGACTACTAACTAATTTATTATTGGGCCATTGGCTTAATTAGTTTAGACATTTCCATATGAACCGCGAGACGAATTTGTTATCTGTCTGAGTTTTAATTCTTCTACACATTTTCCACAAAAGCACTTGGTTTCACATTTTCTTTGCTTTTATCCTTAATTATTTGTTACGTAAGAATCTCTTTTTTTAAATATTTCACGGCAAGAAGGCCGGGCTAGAGGGGGTGCATTGAAGTTTGGCGCCGTAGATGGTAGGGGTGTTCATAATTTGGTTTGGATCGGTTTTTTCCTAAAAAGAAATCAAATCAAGTAAGTCGGTTCTTAAAATGTTGGAACCAAATCAAACCAATTAAGTCAGTTTTTTAGAGATTCGATTTTTGTCGGTTTTTATCAGTTTTTTGGTTTTTTCGATTATTTATTGGTTTTTTCTTAAATATGAGACATACACTACTAAACACATATTCTACGGCGACCACATGTTCTAAGTAACACTAACAAATCAATTGTTCTTTGAGAAATCTATCATTTACCATGATATATTGATGATAAATGAATCAAATAGTGATGAATAATTTAACTCAATTAAAAATCGATTATTTTTAACATGAAATAATTCTTATACTTAGTAAAAGCAAACTACCAATCAAACTAGAATGTAAAGGCAAACAATTAGATTGTTGTTATGGCAAAGAACAAGACTTATAATACAAATGACTAATATGTACCATAACATTGTAGAAACTTTATATAAAAATATACATATATAAGGTGTAATAATAAATTTAAATATCTATTTCTATAGTCGGTTTGGTTCGATTTTTTCAATTATTTTTTTATTAAAACCAAAACCAAACCAATGTTGATCAGTTTTTGAAATTCAAAACAAAAACCAAACCAAACCTAAAAAGTATCGATTTTTTGATCGGTTTGATTCGGTTTTCGGTTTGGTTCGATTTTTCGGGTTTTTATGAACACCCCTAGTAGATGGTATGAATAGTGGATGTAATGTTGTAGTACATTGTTTCCTTATATGTAACCCAAAATAATTTTATAGTTTTAGAACTATAAAAAGCGAGATAAAACGTGGGGATGTTTTGTTCGTTAGATTAGATTGACCTATTCTCTCCTCCACGTTTATCATTACAGTCAAACTTCTATATAACAACCTCATTCGTTTCGAATATTTTAGGATGTTATAGCGAAGTGCTATTATAAAGAAAATATATTATTAACATAAAATGAAAATTGATTTAGGAAAAGAT
The DNA here is from genome assembly GCA_005239495.1 of Nicotiana undulata. Lineage (NCBI taxonomy): Eukaryota > Viridiplantae > Streptophyta > Magnoliopsida > Solanales > Solanaceae > Nicotiana > Nicotiana undulata. The sequence continues at coordinate 54,211 of ML248954.1, forward strand.
TGACTGTTATAGTAAAGTATTGTTATAGAGATGTCTGACTGTATATGATAATTTTAATAGAGCATTTGCCAAGGTTTTGAATGGAGAGGCGACCTAGTCATATATATAAAACTTCAAAAGTCATGATCTAATGGCACTCTCATTACAAACTCATTAAGTGATTCATAACCAACATGAAATCCTTTGCCCCCAAGTCATGTCCACTAGCTATATTCATTTAGTCTGTTTCTAATAAATTTAATTTATGTTAAGTAATCCATAAAATATTATCTAACATTAAAATTCTAAATCCGCTATTATTGCCACAGGTAGCAATTAGCATAAATATGGCAGGTGAAAGAAGTTAGAAAAAGAATTTGGTGAGATATAGATCTCATACCAATTAAAGTAAGATTGGCCCATTTGTGGAAACTGTTATCCGAGCCGCTCGTTGATAAGGGGAGTCAATTGATACTCATTCGTCAGGAAATTTTATCGCGTAAATAGGTTAAATATTTTATATATATATATATATATTATGTGTTGATTTTCCTTAACTTTTTCATATATTTATTTATATTTTGACTCTCCTTAAAGATAATTCTGACTTCATCACCGTCTGTATAGGATAAATATATATTAAAGATAGATACTGGTACTATCACTCTTGTCGATGGTTGGTACCAACCTTCTTCCTTCCTGCATTATAGATTGGCCCACGACCTAACTCCATTATTGTTACTACTAGTTTTATAGGGATCTTTAGGTAAATAGTCTACTGTTTGGATTCGCGAAGCCAGAATTTGACGTTTGTGGATTCGAAAATTTAATAAATATAATTTATTGAGTCTAAATTAATAAATTATATATATTAGACAATTTTTTTAAAATAAATATATGATTTGGACAAAAGTTATTGGTTCAATCGAACCCGTATATCATGTTCTACCTCCGTCCCTAGGATTCACAATTTACTCTTCCTATTCGGTACACAAATTATATTGATTATATACGATTATACATATATAATATTTATATTGTATAATCGCTATCTATTTTTATTTTAAATGATTGGGTGAATGACTATTTAGGTTAGTTCTTCTTCTTTTATACATTAGTTTCCCGGCCTTCATTTATTTTTGGACCCCTCCACCACAAATAAAGTAAAATATAAATTGTATAACTCTAATTTCTCTAATCAATAATTGATTCTAGTTGGATTGTGTCCAAATATTTAGCATTATTATCTCGTTGAAAACTAAACAATAATTTGTATATAATTGTCTGATCATTTTAAGTTAGAAATCCATGCAGATATGCGTGTGGAAATTAATGAGATGCTAGCGATGGTTGCAAGTTGTAACATCAAGTGATTCTATATATCTTGACTTTTTTAATTTATTTTTGGCTATTTTTCCACCCTTTTTTAAAATTTTTTTAAAAAAATCTTCCTCTCCCACTTGACTGATGAGAATTACTTTCTCCGTTCACTTATACTCGACTAATATTCTAAAAATAGATTTTTACTTTTACTTGTAACTTTAAGCATAACAATAGAAGACAATTTCTTTTTTCCTGTTATACCCACATTATTAATTATTCATTTTAAATTATTTCTCATTATAAATATACATAAATTAATATGGGTATCATGGTATATTAGGCAGTTCATTTTTTTTAAGGGGTGTCCAAAGTTCATAGTGGATAAGTAAAAGTGAACGGAAGGAGTAATTTGAAATTGAAGTTACCATAACTTCTGTACCTACTTCCTTAAGTCAACTCTACCAAACAAGAGTAAGATTGGTCTTAATTTAATCCATAATACACTGGGAAACCACACAATTATAAATTTTCTCGACAATTACCTTGGTTATTATCTTTTTCTTTAACCACAATTAAAAGATAAAATTTACAGATTTTAAAACATTCACGATCAAATGATATAAAAAATAAGAATATGTGAATAGCCTATGCCACACGCACATAGTTTTGCTTCTTCAAATGGCAATTCAAACGGCAACACTTGTGTTTACGTCAAATTATTTACTAATAAATTGAGGTAACAATATTAACTACGATTAATACATTGGCGGATCCATACTTTGCCTATGGTATAACAACCGAGAAAATAGTTTAAAATGAATGTAATAAGTTAATGCCAATGGAAACAGAAATATTGCGATGAAATTGAACTTAACGACCAAGTGCAGATCGGACAGTGCAAAAGCAATAGCGACTAGCAACCTCTATACTGCAAGCCCACATAATAACAACCTAAGCAGGACAAAATAGCATGAGCTAGCCAGTTTTCGGACTGATCATTCAAAAATAGCCAGCGTTTGCCAATTCATTGAAAAATAGTTACTATTTTGCTGCAACAGTGACCGGTCCAGCATAATATATTGGAGTTCGGTGCACCTGTGTATGAACTTCCAGTATATTATGCTGGAATAATATGCTGGAACTCCAACACGCGAAAAGTTCTAGCATAATATACTGGAAATTCGAGCACATGTGTATGAACTTCGAGCATAATATACTGCACCGGTATACTTTGCTGGAGCTCCACTATACTTTGTTGGAGCTCCAGTATACTTTGCTGGAGTTCCAGTATACTTTGCTAGAACTTCGGTATTATACTTATGCTGGAGTTCCAGTATATTATGTTGGAATTATTTTTCGAATTTTGAACAGTGTTTTGGTTCAGATTTATCTTTACATGAAAAGTGGCTAAATTTCGATTACTTTTGAAACTGTGGCTATTTTTGAATAACCACTTGTAAATTTAACTATATTTGAATTTCTCTCAGAGTTCTGCGATAATTCCTTTAATAAGCCCAAAATGTTTGACTTTCAAGGCCCAAAAAAAGCCCAAAGAGAAAGAAGCTGGAAGTGGCTAATATCTTGCAGTAAAAGTGGATCAAAGCACGGGAAAACACGCCTTTTCTGCGTAAAAGTTGCACGGGGCGCTCTATTTGGTCACCCCCATTTAACCTATACCTATTTTTTTTAAAACTTTTAACTTGTACCCACTTTTTAAATAACTTCAGCCCCTTTTCCTCGCTGAGCTGAAGTTAGCCGGTTACAAACAAAAACTTCAGCTCTAAAGCTGAAGTTCCCCAGTTACAAAGACAAAAACTTCCCCAGTTACAAAGACAAAAACTTCCCCAGTTACAAAACAAAAACTTCAGCTCTAGAACTTAAGTTCCCCAATTACAAAGACAAAAACTTCCCCAGTTATCTACTAGAATGCTGAAGTTTTGCGTGATTGCCTTTGCTACTTCAGCCTCGTATGCTGAAGTTATGTGAATAAGCGGGTACGCTTGTAATTTATTTTACAAAGCGGGTATAAGTTAAAACGTGACACAAAAAGCAGACACGGATGCAAATGCCCCCTTTTCTGCTCCTATGTTCCAGCTATTAATCCACAATAAACCTTCAGAATTGAGGGAAGAGAACAAATAAATTCTTTTTTGGCTGATATTTCATTTACGTCTAGCCAGTACCAGATAACACAGTGAAATTTAAAATATATCAAGCAATGCCCAAAAAGGGCAGAAACAGATTATGTCTTTGCATGAAAAGAATAAATGAAGATAGCAGACGATAACTTCCTTTGCCATATTAAACAATTTTAACAAATGTCTTGCCCTATTAAAAAGTTCAGGGAACACATTCAGATATGAATTTCAGCAGAACTAGGTTTCTTTGGGGGCCTTCTTGGCAGCTTCTGCAGCTGCTTTCTCTGCCTCGATCTCAGCAACAATGGCATCGATCTCAGCTTCCTCAAGTTGCTTGAGCCCATGCTCTTTTGTCATCACAGCAACTTCTATGTTCTTTCCACCACTTTCAACAACCTGTTTCACAGGGAACACAAGTTTAAGATTCATCATAGTCCAAACAAATGCACACAACCAACTAGTCCCTCAGCAAAGTACAATACAGAAATGTCAACAGGAAACAATCATGTTTTATATTTTATTTTTCATAATAGCGATGTTTGGTCCAGCTTGCGCACACCTTGACCATTCGACCAGATACCTGCTACCTACCACAAGCATAGATACCGCTTATCTCTACCCACCAAGGCTTAGGTTGACAGGAAACTATCATGTATTAATTCACTTCAACTAAAATGTAATTTGTCAACGACTTAAATCATCAAGAGTCACGCCCAAAGCAAAGTAAATAGCTTGACATATGTGAGTCATATGAACACCATAAATATCATCTAAAATGCAGGCCTAGTTGCCGCTTAGTTGAAGAGGTAATTACCACCAGCAAATGAGCATTTCATGAGGTACTCTTGACCTACGTTGCTCGGACTCCCGAAAATGGTACCGGATCCGCCAAAAATAGTGTATTTCGGAGGATCCGACATGGGTGCGCATCATTTTGAAGAGTCCGCACAACATAGCTCTTGACACAGTTTAAGAAAGCCCAAATATTGCAATAGACAGAGTACTTTTGACATCTATGGACATTCATACGAAGACATTCTTCAAAGGGAAAAGGAGCAAATATACCCCTTACTTTAGTATATTGTTCACACCTGCCCTCAGTTATACTATTAGGCCACATCTACCCTTACTGTTAGCCAAACTTTTTAAAAATACCCTCCACCTAACGGAATGCCACCAAATTAAAAACTTAATTATGTAAAAAAAAATACATTAACCCACAACCCATGAAACCCATCATATACGGAACCTAAATTTCTAGGACGTCTTAACACATTTTATTCATTTAGAGAGAAACTGAGAATGATGGTGGCAATAGAATTAGTAAAACTTATATTTTTGGTTCTTAGTTGTTCATGGTGACATTAGGATGTCATGTTATCACTTTCGATTTTTTGTGTGGTTATAGGACTCTCCAAAACTGCTGCCGCACCCGTGTCGGATCCTCCAAAAATGCACTAAATTTGGAGGATCCGACACGCAACCAACAACATTTTTGAAGAGTTCGAGTAACATAGCCCACAAGCACCAGTACCGGACACCACACCCACTAATGTTGAGCAAATAAGCTCACACACCCCAAATGTAATAGACTAGTAGCTAGTTTTGAACCTTAGATCTTCTGGTTGTTCGTCCTAGCCCCTAGGTCCTATCCACTAATTTATCCTCATGTGAACCACAACACAACATAATAAGGGGATGGTAACAATAATGTGTCAGAGTTTTAGACGCATTATAAATTTGAAGTGTTGAACTTTCACTGGTCTCTAAGGTGATCAAGATCATTTCCTCGTGAGTATCTAAAGGTAAACAAATGATTTCCGCAGGGCCAAGAAATAACCAACTATGCCAGCATAAAAGTCATTAAGATTTATATTTGGAAGGTTCACCTCTAGCCATAGGAACAAAGATGCAAACAAGAGAACCCCACTTGTAAGCAGAAAAAGGTTCTACTCCAATACACAAATGCATTAAATAAGATCTATCCACATCCCACATAAGAAAAGAGCATACCTTATCGAGGAAATCAATCATTTACTTATCTACAAGTTGAGAATAAAAAAGAAATCCGCACTTTACATGCTATACGTAAGTATTCCACAATTTCTCTTAATTTAGAGATATTTTTATATTTTTATTATTTTGAATAATTTTTAGCAATCCCCCACCCGTATCCGTACTAGGATTCATATCCCAGAATCTTGGAATTTACATCTCGAAGGATCCGACCTCTAGATCTGCACCTGTGTCCGAGCAACCTAGCTTCCATGTAAATACATTTTTTTCTTTCTAAAATAATATGTTTATATAGATTAAATAAACTTTCTTCTTTCTAAGATCATATGTATATACTCCTATAAAGTATGCCTATACAGCTTATTAGTGAACATTAATTTAGGACAGGAAGTAAATCCTTGGAATAATTATATACTCTTAAAAATATAATTCACAACTCACATTTACCTTACAAAACTACGAGTGTATTCAAACAATGTCCCATAAAACGGAAGGACAGAGTACTAAACAACTATAATAATAAGAAAAAAAGTGTCTTGAGGACATAATCCATATACAGAAAGCATATATTTACCAGCATACTAACATAAACATTGGCCTATCCACTGTTTAGATCGAGCAAAATTCTAAACTACCTCCAATTGTACAAGCAAACAAAAGTTAACATATACTACATAAATAAATTTCACTCCCTAGATGAAATTTTTCACTTCTAGCAATTATTATTAAGGTTGTATTCAACCATCGAATTTCACATTTTTGTTCATTACTACCCTTCCTTCAGAACTTTATCTATTTGTTTAGTGCCCAGCTCATAAGCGAAAGAACCGTGTAACAGTGCCAAAAATGACGATGATGAACTGATGAATCCATAGCGAAGGCAACAAGACTTCATATCTGGTTTAGGCAAAGAAGGCTAAAATCTTAAGTCAATCTTCTTACATCTTAATAGATCAACGTTTAGAGCGCTAATTTCGCAGGACTTAAATATTGAGGCATAGTTGATTGATTGAACTATGACGGGAGGAGTTTAAAATGATCCCGTATGTTATGAAGATTTAAAATTAAGGGTGAAACGCAAGATAAACTCACATTAAGGGTTATGATGTTATCTGAAAGGAAAAATGCATTAACAAAATGCTTGAAGATTACCACATTTCAAAATAACCACGACATAAATAACTTACTTCAAGCAAAGCACGTATTGCTAGTTTCACAGTTTCCTGGCCAGATGTTTCTTTGTAGTTCTTCTCCAAAAACTCCCGAAGAGAGTTGGAGTTTCTACCAGTCGCATTGGCTTTCCAAGCAGAGAATGTACCCGATGGATCTGTTTGATAAAGAGCGGGCACACCGGTGTATGGGTCGAAACCAATGATCAAGGTGGATAGACCAAATGGCCTTACACCACCACTTTGAGTGTACTTTTGCTGAAGACCAGCAATGTAACGAGTTATGTACTCAACAGTAACAGGATCCTCAACCGTAAGCCTATGACTCTGACACTCAATGCGTGCTCTATTTACAAGAACTCGTGCATCTGCTTTCAGCCCAGCACAGGCCAAAGCAATGTGATCATCTAGATTTACTATCTTTCTTACTGACCTGCAAAAAGAAAAAAAAGATTAATTAGCTTAGGATTTCAAAGCAGGCAAAAAACAAAATTAAATGCTAGAGGAATATCTATCAATGAGAGACCAAGGCAATAAAGAGAGCTAGGTGTTATATATTTAACAGCACACATCACCTAATAAGCAATAAACAGAGTAAATAATTTAGCAAATTATACATACAACAGATACAGAAATAAATGCTCAAAGACCTCTCTTTCAAGCACAAGGGAGGAGACACCCTTCTCTGCTATAGTATTTTTTATTAACTTCATGGAAACTGTCACTTTGAGACAATCCATTTAGTTCCGCTCCTTATTTGACCAAAATAAACTCTTTACTCAAAAGCTTTATTAAGCTGCTCGATGGGCCTTAATTCTCTATCCATTGTATGGGTTGTTTTGTCACTCTCCCTACCCCTAACCCACCATTGAGGGGTAAACCAAAAGCCAAAATAAAAAGCTCGTGATGTTGATGCTGCTATCAATAACGATGCAAGTATATTTCAACCGACAAGTCCTTCATAAATAGAGGCGGATGCACGAGTTGAAGTTTATGGATTCCCACAACAACCTCAAGTTCATATACAACAGTGACTGCGTTCACGTGCAACTATTTATAGATATTTTGTGGATTTCATAATATATTCAGGGTTTCAGCAAAAGCTACTGGTTCCCGTGGCCATATTTGTACTCTAGTTCTGCCTCTGAATTCATAAACTCTATCATTTCCCAGCAGCAATATGTACTTTACATTACACACCATTAGGTTCAGATAATTAAAAAAGTCAGCTAAACCACTTGCAACCTCCAAATACTGAACCTTCCATTGAGAAACTAAAAAATGATAATCTTTCTCCTTCCAGTTGCACTACCCAGAAGCCAAAAGTTTAACAACAAATGGGCATTCTCTTAATGAGTATATGAAAGATCCTAACGAGAAAAAGAGTATCACAAAAGCGGTCACAACCCAGAAAATGAAAACCCTAAATCTCGCGGAATTTACAGAGTAAACCTTAAAATTGCATTTTGCTGATAAGTAGACCTAAAGATTGCAATTTAAGATCTTAAATATAAATAAATTGCAATAAAGACGTACCTAGAGTCCTGAAGCTTGGGAGTGGACTTCTTTTCGACGCCAAGGACAACAGTATCAGTGCCACGTACTCCAACGGCGGCGTTACCTTTGCGTACGGCTTCGAGGGCGTATTCCACTTGGAATAGGTGGCCGTCCGGCGAGAACACCGTGATCGCTCTATCATATCTAGCCATGGCTGTGTGTTGAAATTTCTTCCGATCTCTGAGTGTTGCTACTGAATGCTCTTTCCCTCAAATTATTTTACGCTTTTGGGTATTGCCTCACTGATTAAGCAATACACACTTCTTGGGCGACAAGCTAATTGAATCAGACCAGATTTGGCCACGACGTCGTAGCAAGCACCCTCTTTTTTCCTTTTTCTTTTTTGTTTAGTTCACTTTATTATTATTAGAATATTATTTTTATATTTACCCTAATTCTTTTTGCGGTAAAGAAGTCATTAACGGGTTCGAATTTTGAGAATAGAAAATCTTCAATAAAAATATTCTTTTTAGATCCTTTGCAACAAAATCTAAATTAGTCGGGATAGTAGATACTACTAAATAATTATGCAAAATAAAAAGGTAAAAAAGCCGCTCTATATGAAAAAAGAAATCCGCTCTGCTTTATAATAGATATATAAATTGATTTATTCATGGTCAAATAGGTCTTCACTGTTTAATCATAGATTTGATTCAAACTCAATTTCTAACATGGATCATTTGAGGAGAGGCAAAGGCAGGACATTATAATCTAAATAGTTAATTCTTATGATGTTTAATTAAAGGTATGATACATTAACAGCCCCTTAAAATTATCGCTTGGATACTTTATCTCAAGTTTGTTTCACTTGAACACTTTAATAAGGTCTTTTCTGTGTCATTTACACACAATATGCTGACATGGCAAGTAAAGTGTTTCTCACATTTTTCAAGCGCGTGGAGTCATCCAAAAAAAAAAAAAACATGCTTCTTGTTGGAGTTACCTGATGATTGGGTCACAAAGACTAGGCCAACATAAGAGTTGAAACTGGAATATTTGGGCCTAGCCTATTATTTATTTTGTAACAACATCATTTTTTTTTATTTTTTTCTTACACTATAAAGGCCCACAATATTAATAGGGGATAGTTAACATTCTAGGGTATTCTTTCCATTTTCACTTGTGTAAACATATCAGAACATTTTCTTCTCTAAAACGGTTTTTCCCTTTCTTCTTCATTATGAACCCTAATTGAAAATATGCACTCTTATGTTGATTTCTGATTCTAACATGGTATCAGAGCCAAGCTCATCGTAATTATTGCTACCGATGTTGGGCCCCCATTTATATTGTCCACGCTCCAATCAGGAATCCTTTTGTTTCCAAATTTATATCTGATCTGTTATTAGAATACAAGTGTGATGATGTTTCTCCTGTTGTTAGTCCTTTGGACATGAGCCACAAATTACACTCTAATGTTAGGGAATTGTTGCCTCAACCTGAAAGTTATAGGAGCTTAGTTGGTAAACAATTTTTTTTGACTCACACAAGATCAGATTTATGCTTTGTTGTCCAACATTTAAGTCAACTTTTACAGAGACCTAGAGTTCCATATATGACTGTTGCTTCATATGTTTTGAGATACTTAAAGGGCACTTCTGATTTTGGGGTATTCTTGAATAATTCTGTTGATTTGTCTTTGATGGACACTTGTGACAGTGATTGGGCAGCTTGCCCCGAGTCTAGGCGCTCAGTTTTTGGGTTTTGCATTCAAGTGGGTGGTAGCCTTATTAGTTGGAAGTCTCAAAAGCAGCATATTGTTTCCTTGTCATCAGCTGAGGCCGAATATAGAGCATTGAGTAGAGTGGTAGTTGTGTTATCTTGGTTAGTTCGCATGTTATCTGATTTGGGTCTTACTGTTGTTCTTCCAGTCCCTATCTTGAGCGACTATGGGGCTGCTATTCATATCGCCAAGAGCCCGGTGTTCCATGAACGTACCAAGCACATCGAAGTCGATTGTCATTTCATTCGAACAAGGTTAGCTGATGGTCTCATATCCTTGTCCCATGTTTCTACTAGCTCACAACTAGCTGATATCTTTACTAAACATTTGACAAGTCTACTCCATCGTGCCTTGATTGGCAAGTTGGGCGTGTGTCCACCCTCCAACTTAAGGGGGGTGTTGGAGTTACCCAATGATAGGGCCAACACAAGAGCTAAAGTTGGAACGTTTGGGCCTAGCCCATTATTTATTTTGTAACAACATTATTATTTTTTTCTTACACGGTAAAGGCCCACAATATAAATAGGGGATAGTTAACATTCTAGAGTATTCTTTCCATTTTCACTTGCGTAAAAATATTAGAACATTTTATTCTCTAAAACGATTTTTGCCTTTCTTCTTCATTATGAACCCTAATTGAAAATCTACACTCTTACGTTGATTTCTGATTCTAACACTTTATGCCGGAAATGTACAACTTTTGCCGGAAAAAATTCCGGCCAACTTCTCTTTTCTTCTCAACATAATCTGGGCTCAGCAAAATTCCCCATGCTTCTTTTTTCTTCTGTCGGATTCCCTATCGAGTGTCTGGGTGGCTTTCTTCCCCAAAGCCATGTTTGTTTCACAGGGACAAAATTAGATTAAACTTAGTTCATCTAAATCAAACAAAAAGTAAGATTCTTCTCAAATCTGAAAGTTATCTATATTTATTCTTAAAATTTAGGGGGGGGGGGATTACAACCAGATCTTAATTTACCATGCTCCACTTCCACCACTACCCAATATAGATTGGCCTCGGAACACTATAGCCTTAATAAAAAAGAGCTGAGCAAAAATAGATCACTAATTGATCCACTTATGGCAAAATTTGCCCATAACGGGCGGAGTCTCCATGTCCATTTATCAAGTTCGCCGGACTTTATTTTGGGGAGATTCATGGCGTTTGACACGGTTAAATTGTCTGAGCTTTTGCAAGCTTTTGGGAATGACATGGGAAAGAATTTTGATGGAACAAAATTTGCTCAAGGTGGAAGCTGGTAAAATTTCAGAGATCGAGCAAACATGGTTGAGGATTAGTCTGTTGGGAAGATGATGATGTGTGGGGTTCTTGTTTTTACTAACTCCAAATTGTTTTTAATCTTTATAAGTTAAATCCACGTGTCCTAGCTTTATTCGTCACTTTGTCGTGTTTGGCTGCCTATGAATTTTGTGTCTACATGACACAGTAAAGACCTAGTTAAAGTGTTTAAATGAAACAAACTTGAGATAAAGTGTTTAAGTGAAAAGTTGTGATGACCCAAGGGGTCATTTTATGAATTTAGACTCCGTTATAGGCTTATTAGCCATAAAAAGATTAATTTTAAATATCTCGATTTGTGTGCGCAGTCCAGACGTGAAACCGGAAAGCTTTTATGTGAAAATATGAGGAATAGTAATTTCTAGAGTTGAAATTTGATTATAGTTGACTTTGGTCAACATTTTGAGTAAACGGACCCGAAATCTGTGTTCCAACGATCCCGGGAGGTCCGTAGTAAAATATGGGACTTGGGCGTATGCCCGGAATTTAATTCTGAGGTCCCTAGCTCGAGAAATGAATTTTTGAGAAAAATTGTTACACTGAAATTTAAAGGAAGTACAGAAATTGATTAATGTTTGAACTCGTTGGTATCGGGCATGTATGTTGGTTCCGGAGCCCGGTACAAATTTATTATAACATTTAAATCAAATACTAAACTAGTAGAATAAATTTATTAGAATATATAAGATTGTGTACCAGTTAATTACTAACTGGCCACATTTTATACTATATGTAATTGTTGGTAAAGTAATAACTTGTTTGAGTTGTTTAAACAAAAGAAATGGGCTAGGCTCATTCTCCTTTGTTGCTAGGTTGCAAGTCAGGTGTACGAAGTAAATTGGTGAAGCCAATTAATTCTAACTTCTAAGCTAGAAACAAAACCTAGAATAGTAGATAGGTGTTGGCATATTGACAGAGCTATTAATTGTGTGAATCTTTGTAGAAGCAATCCAAGCAATCACGTACACCTATCCTTCCATTACATACAGTGGTATAGTTAATTGAATAAATTGGATATAAAGAAAAAAAAGGACGCCACAACACAGAAGGATAGGGGCACGCCATGGTGGGATAAGTTCAAGTCATTCAAGATAGATACAAGAAGTGAAGAGTTTTACTCATTGCCCTTCAATCTCAACAAGTTTTTTTCCTCTGTATGATTGAAAGGGATAGATAGAGATAATCCACACTTTATTATAGTCCCTCAATAGCTCATTGTGGGTATTTATATATTAACCAAACCAATTTCGGCTGCCCTGAATTTTCTGTAACTCGGGAAAGATTAAGCATCAGTATAGATGAGTGACTTGTTTACTCAACAGTCTACTCCTAATGTGTTTGTTGGAGGCAATGTAGCTGGATCTTGATATAAGTATATTGATTTAATCAATTAAAAGTCCTACAAAAAAAAAACCATCATTTTGTTATAACTAGTTGGCGTTTTGTACCTCTTATTATTAGATCAGTTTATGTTGTAGTACCAATTACAAATCTAATATTAAGTATATTGAATACAAAGTTAATCATGGCTAATGATTGGGTAATTATTATTGAATGTGAAATAGTACAATGAAATACTGTAGTTAATTTTGTAGCATGAGAAGCCATAATTTTTGAAGCTGTGTGGGTTACACGTGAGGCTTCAGTTCGGCAACTTTCTCTTCCACTGTTGAATCTACCATATTTGACATTCGGGTTCGAGGGTGAATGGGTAAGCGGAATTTGGTTCGAACCCCGAGTTTGGATCAAGCGGGCCCGGGGTCAGGTTTCAATTTTTCTTTTGAGAAAACTCAGGAAAAATTATAATTTTCTGTAAAGTTAGTTACTTTAGCATTAATTAATGATATTAAGTTAATTATGGTTAGATTTGAGTGTATTGGAGGTGAATTCAAGAGGAAAAGTTATAATTGAGCAGTGAGTGACCTGCGAAGTTGAGGTAAGTGTTTGGTTTAACTTTGACTTGAGAGAATAGGAATCCCCAATTAAATTGTTACGTGAAATTGCATGTGAGTAGTGTATAGGTGAGGTGACGAGTATCTACACACCACCAAATTTTCTGTTTACATGATCCCCTCCCTATTTTCAATCTAATTACTTCATGTTTTTAATTGTTCCATGTTCATTGTTGTCTTCTATAATAACTTGGCTTGTTATATTGTTGTAAGTCTTGTTGCAATCATGTTTGGGAAAGTATTAGTTGTTTTCCTTGGTTTCATTATGGTACATGAAGACTGAGTGGGTTGACATTGTTTTACGAGATGTAAATATATGTATATTCCTGTTGGTTCATTTCGAGATATTATTTATGATGTTTGTGAGAACTACCGTCTATTGTTTATGACTGTGGAGACACAAGTATTGTGAAATGCTTGACCTGAATTGTGAAAGTTTTGATATATATATAAATATATACGACTGTGATAAGGGTGGACAGAGAAAATAAATATATATGACTGCGATAAGAGTGGAAAGGAGAAGTAAATATATATGACTGTGGTAAGGGTGGATATGGAAAATAAATATATACGACTGCGATAAGGGAGGACAGGAGAATATATATATATATATATATATATATTCTCC
>ML248955.1:329-42409 GCA_005239495.1 Nicotiana undulata
ATCAACTTTTCACATAATAGCTTCCCGGCTACACGCATGGGTTGCGCACGCATAACGAGGTGAGACTAACGGTGGCTCTCGGAGCCTCGGAACACAGATACAGCTTAAATTATGTAAGATGACCTTTTGGGTCATCACAATGGAGTGGTCCATACTACCCTCTTGAGCAACCTGTGCCGCATTTAAGTCAGACCTTCCACCAGGCCAATATCATATGGGGATCAGAGGAAGAAGAAGAGTTGGCAAAATTAAGGAATCTATTCTTGGAAGATGATGATATGGACTGTTGTGTGATCGTCGAGGAGGAGGAGGGGGAAGGCCCTACTATCCAAGTTGTGGAGAGAGAAGCATTCCTCAAGAACTGGACTGTTAGACCATCAAAGGGCCGACGTGTCCCGGGGTGGCAATGCTGAATAGCATTGTTTACTTTTTCTGAAAAAATGATCTCCCCTTTTGCATTTTTTTTTAAATAAATGGCTTGATGTTTATTACTACTTTTTTGTCATATCTTTATCCCTACAGCATTACTATTTTCTAACTTGATGAACCGACATTTGTGACATGTAATGAGACAACGCGACAAAAGGACAGTGATTTAGAAGAAATAGAAGAAGGGGGTGTAATACATGAAGAGATCGTCAGATAAGTAGAGAATTTTGAGAACAAGCCCAAGTCCAACTTGGGCGAAACTGAGATAGTCAACTTGAGAGATTCTGAAACCATCAAGGAAACCCGCATAATTATCCATTTGTCACTGTTAGAGAAAGAGGAATACACTCAATTCCTGGAGGAATATGAGTATATATTTGCATGGTAATACGATGATATGACCGGATTGAGCACATCCATAGTGGCCCACAGGCTTCCCACAAACCCCATGTGTCCGCCGATAAAACAGAAACTCAGGAAATTCAAGTCGGACATGAGCTTGAAAATCAAAGAGAAGGTTACTAAACAGATCAAAGCCAAGGTCCTCAGGGTAGTTGAATATCCAACCTAGTTAGACAACATCGTGTTTGTTCCGAAGAAGGATGGGAAAGTCAGAGCTTGTGTTGATTATCAGGATCTTAACAGAACAAGCCCAAAGGATGATTTCCCGCTGCCAAATATACACATTCTGATCAAAAATTGTGCCAAGCATGAAATCCAGTCCTTTGTAGATTGCTTCACAAGTTACCATCAGATCTGGATGGACGAGGAGGGTGCCGAGAAAATAGCCTTCATTACACCATGAGGAGTGTACTGCTATAAGATGATGCCATTCGATCTAAAGAATATTGGGGGCCACCTACATGAGGGCCATGACAACTATTTTTCATGACATGATACATAAAGAGATAAAGGTATATCTGGATGATGTCATCATTAAATCCAAGAAGGTCGCAGATCACATAAAATACTGGAGAAAATTCTTCGACAGACTGGGAAAGTACAACCTGAAGCTAAACCCCGCAAAATGTGCATTTGGGGTTCCCGCTTGAAAGCTGTTGGGATTAATCGTCAGTCGTCGGTGAATAGAGTTGGATCCATCAAAGGTCAAAGCCATCCAAGAATTACCACCACCAAAGCAAAAAAGAAGTGATGTGTTTCCTGGGACGCCTCAACTACATCAGTCGTTTCATAGCACAATCCACAGTAATATGTGAGCCGATTTTCAAGATGCTGAAGAAGGATGCTGCAACCAGTTGGACCGAGGATTGTCAAAAGTCTTTTGACAAAATCAAGGAATACTTGTCCACACCACCAGTCTTAGTCCCGCCGGAGTCGAGTAGACCACTGCTACTCTACCTTGAAGTGTTAGATGGATCTTTCGGTTGTGTTCTAGGATAGCACGATGTGACAGGGAGAAAGGAACAGGCCATCTATTACTTGAGTAAGAAGTTCACTCCTTATGAAGCACAGTACTCTCTTCTAGAACGCATTTGTTGCGCTCTAACCTTGATAGCTCATAAGCTAAGGCACTACTTCTCTGCTTATACTACATATCTCATATTGAGAATGGATCCCTTGAAGTACATCTTTCAGAAGCCCATGCCTACTGGAAAGCTGGCCAAGTGGAAAATCTTGCTGAGTGAATTCGACATCATCTATGTAACTCAGAAAGCAATCAAAGGACAAGCAATGGCAGACTACCTTGCCGAAAACCCTGTGGGAGGAGAATACGAACCCTTGAAAACATATTTTCCCGATGAAGAGGTATCATTCATAGGAGAAGACATTGGTGAAGCCTATGATGGTTGAAGAATGTTTTTCGACGGGGCGACAAACTTCAAAAGAGTCGGCATCGGAGCCGTCTTGGTATCATAAATTGGTCAACATTACCCAGTGTCTGCAAAACTCAGGTTCCGCTACATTAACAATATGGAGAAATATGAAGCTTGCATATTAGGGCTCAACCTGGCTGTTGATATGAACATTCAAGAACTGCTGGTGATCGACGATTCAGATTTTCTTGTGCACCAGGTACAAGGAGAGTGGGCTACCAAGAATTCCAAGATACTACCTTACCTGCATCATGTGTAGGAAATGAAGAAGAAGTTCACAAATATAGATTTTTGGCATGTCCCCAGAATTCAGAACGAGTTTGCTGACGCATTGGCCACCTTGTCGTCAATGATACAACATCCAGACAAGAGCTTCATTGATCCCATTCCAGTAAGGATCCATAACCAGCTCGCTTACTGTGCCCATGTTGAAGAGGAAACGAACAAAAAACCGTGGTTCCACGATATCAAAGAGTATTTGGCAAAAGAAGAATACCCGGAGCATGCAAACCATACTCAGAAACGCGCGCTTAGGAGGTTGTCCAATCACTTCTTCCAAAGTGGAGGAACCCTATGTAGAAGAACTCCTGATCTAGGACTATTGAGGTGTGTTGACGCAAAGGAGGCTTCTAAATTGCTCGAGGAGATACATGCCGGCACCTGCGGTCCACACATGAATGGCTTTGTCTTGGCCAAGAAGATACTCAGGGCCGGTTACTTTTGGATGACAATGGAAACAGATTGCATCTGGTATGTTCAGAAATGCTACCAATGTCAGATACATGCAGACATGATAAAAGTGCCGCCAAACGAGCTTAATGCAACAAGCTCACCTTGGCCCTTTGTTGCTTGGGGAATGGATGCGATTGGTCCAATCGAGCCCACCGCCTCAAATGGGCACCAGTTCATTTTGGTGGCCATTGACTACTTCACTAAATGGGTTGAAGTTGCATCTAACAAAGCTGTGACCAAGAAGGTCGTTGCGGATTTTGTCCGCGACCGAATTATTTGTCAATTCGGGGTTCCAGAATCCATCATCACCGACAATGCCTCCAATCTCAACAATGATTTGACGAAAGCCATGCATGAAAATTTCAAAATCAAACACAAGAATTCCACAGCATACAGGCCTCAAATGAATGAAGTCGTGGAAGCTGCTAACAAAAACATCAAGAAAATACTAAGGAAAATGGTGGAAAATCACAAACAATGGCAAGAAAAACTACCATTCACCTTATTGGGATACCGTACCACAGTCTGCACATAAATCGGGGCAACCCCTATCTACTGGTTTATGGTACTGAAGTTGGCATTCCCGCCGTGGTAGAAATCCCTTCCTTGAGCACCATACAAGAAGTCGAACTCAACGACGCATAATGGATGAGAAGCCACTATAAGAAACTAGCTCTCATAGACGGAAAGAGGATGAATACAGTATGTCATAGTCAGCTTTATCAGAACAGAATGTCCAGAGCCTTCAACAAAAGGGTAAAGCCGAGATAGTCCACACCGGGGCAGCTGGTGTTGAAAAATATCGTTATGCATAAAGATGAAGCCAAAGGGAAATTCTCTCCAACTGGCAAGGTACCTACATGGTTCACAGAGTACTAACAAGAGGAGCACTCATACTCATAGAGATGGACGGGGAAATCTGGCCAAAGCCAATAAACTCAGATGCAGTCAAAAGATATTATGTGTAAATCATTTTATGTTCCTCTACATGATGTAAATTGAACTATGCTCGACCTGATTCCCGTTTAAGAGGGGATACGTAGGCAGCCATGTGGGTGAGGTCACAATTCAATAAAATTTCTATTTCCCCCACAATCAGAAACTGGGGCAGAATTTTGAGGAGGACCCTCAAAATTCCGAAGTAAGTTCAGCCAAACACAACGTATGGAGCAATCAGAAAGGTCATCTAGTTAATTGGGTCTACGAAAAAAGAAGTCGCAATGTCTCTGATTGTGTCACAGTTACTGGTTCATCTAACTAATTTCTAAACTAATACTATTATGTCTTTGAAAATTATACACGCATGCTTTTGAAAAGAAACTCTGCTTTAGAAAAATTCTACACTAATAGTTTGAACAGGATCTTCCGACAGAATGGATCAAATCAAGCAGACGGAGGCACGAACCAACCTCCCCCGCAAAACTCACAATTTTTCTTTGGATGCAGGACTATATCATCATGATAAACAAGTCGCAACAACATAATCACTATTCCTGAAACACATTGTCAGCTAAGAATACTTCACTATTACTCTTACACTTGAATAGGACTAATCCATGTCCCGAATCTTGCATGAGGCTAAGCCCTGCCTCCCTACTTGCATAAGGCTAAGCACTTCCTTCTATTTGCATGAGACTAAGCTCTGTCTCAATCCTGCATGAGGCTAAGCCCTGCCTCCCTACTTGCATAAGGCTAAGCACTTCCTTCTATTTGCATGAGACTAAGCTCTGTCTCAATCCTGCATGAGGCTAAGCCCTACCTCCCATTTGCATAAGGCTAAGCATTGCCTTCTCCTTGCATTAGACTAAGCCATGTCTCAATCATGCATGACGCTAAGCCATGCCTCTCTACTTGCATAAGGCTAAGCACTTCCTTCTATTTGCATGAGACTAAGCTCTGTCTCAATCCTGCATGAGGCTAAGCCCTGCCTCTCTATATTTTCATAAGGATAAGCAATGCCTTCCATTTGCACGAGGCTAAGCCTTGCCTCCTTATTTGCATAAGGCTAAGCACTGCCTTCTCTTTGTATGGGGCTAAGAACTGTCCCGAATCTTGCATGGGACTAAGCAATGTCCTGAATCTCACACGAGACTAAGCACTAGCTCTCTTGCATTGTTCTCTTCTCTCGCACTAAGCTCTGCCCTCAACTTCATACAAAACTAAGCCTTATCTTGTTGCTACTAGCATCATGTCTTTGCACCTCATGGGCTGAAATATAGCCAACTTGTTCGAAGGCGTCATAGTCTGAAGGCACCATCCTCATAGCCGGAACTTCCAGCCGAACTTAATTAAGAGAATTAGTCTTACAGAAAAATAAGGCAATTTGGACAAATATACATTACTTTAAGCAAGATAAAAGGGGTCCTAGGATTTTTATCCTATAGGATCATTTCCATCCAATACTTGGTAACTTTCCCCAAGTTGGGGTGTTACTCATAGTATTAGCGCACAGGTCATCATCTCCTTTACTACCCAATTACTATCTTTCAGTTGTTACCTAAGCGTTATAATAGCTTCTAACTCATTCCTTATGTGTGCACTACCCGTCCCTTACCTATGGTCTTGGAGGTGTTTAGGACCTCTATTTAAGGTGGTTCTAGACTAACCTATGTTGCTTAAAATGAGGAAAATCTAGGCGACAAACAAATTTCAGATAGGACCATCATATAAGGGGAAAGTAAGGGATCATATTAACCTTCACAAGTAGACAACAAATGCACGCAATTAAATCAGACAACTTTATTGGTTTGGAATCCTATAGGCAAGATATCTAGATGAGCATAAACAGAATGTAAGACAGCAGTTTCATTAAAGCGAACGTCGATACCTATCAATTTTCCTACTGATTTTTGGTCCTTAAATCTGGGCATATTTCAGGCAGCAAGATGTCACAATTTTTAGGCCCAGAATTCTTAATAACCCTACAGGTTTTCCTAAGTGATAACCAGAGCAGAATCCTATAGGCATGGCATCTACAACTGTTAATTATATACCTATAACATGGTTTATGAACGAGCTACTAATTTTAACAGACAGGTTTTTATCTCTTTAGATCCTATAGGCATGCTTTCTAATTTGCAGAATTAATTCAACTCCTATAGACATGATTTCTAGGTATTGATTCCTATAGACATGATTTCTAGATTTTGAAATTTATTCCTTTTATTCCTATAGGCATGATATCTAAGTTGAAACTGGTTTTTTTCATTTTTTCCTATAGCCATGATATCTAAGTTGAATGATTTTTATATTTCCTATAGGAATGAAATCTATTAATCATAGGTGGGCAGAATTTTTAAACGCATTGCCAGGAAGGTTTATTAATTTACACAAATAAGATCCTATACGCATGATCACTAATGCACGTTGAGATTGGAAATATGTGTAGATCCTATGAACATGGATTTCTAATGCAGAATTGACAGAAAACCTATAGGCATTGTCTCTAATATGCCAGAAAATGTGAAAATTCAGAGTCACACACAGTCAGAAAAACATCCTATAGGCAGGATCTCTAGACGAGCAGTAGCATTCACATAATAAATCAACACAATAACCTATAGGCAAGATTTCTACCCGAGTTTTTTCTTACAAAGATATAGAAAAAAAAAACCTAGCTTTTACTAATAAACCCCAGATCTGTAGCAACCACCCTAAACCCATTAAAAACCCAAAACAACGCCCAAACGCTCTCTTCTCTCTCCTTCATAGGCGATTTTGGGCGCCCAACCTCCAAAATCCTTCAATGGCCGCTCAGGCCACTGGCCAGCCTCCTTCTGAGGTTGGTCAGTCGTCTTCCTCCCCTCCCCAGCCATTACCAACCTCTAAAAACCCTAATTATAACACTAATACAACCAAAACCTATGCGACTTTATTAAACCCTATTGTTATAAATGTGCCCATGCAAAACCTAGCAAAATTGCATGTTAAACCGGTAGAATTTCTGTATGGGGAGCCTGTTATCAAGTGGAGGAAGCAAGAAGTTCAACAATCCATCGTCCAACAAGGCTTGCAATTAGCTGTTCTTGGTAAATTTTCGTATGGTAAGCCTGTCATCACTGAATTGCGTAAGGTTATTCCTATTCAATGTGAGTTGAAGGGGGCATGTTCTATTGGTTTGATTGAGGATAGTCATGTGCTAATAAGATTGTCATTGCTTGAATATTATGTTCATTTATTGTCTAAACTTTCATTCTACCTCAAAGCTCAAGGTGATATGTGGCAGATGAGGTGTACTAAGTGGAATCCATGGTGGACGCCTAATGAAGAAACGCATATAGCTATAGCATGGATTAGCTTCCTTGAACTGCCACCAAATTTCATTGGCAGGAAGTGTGTTTTCTCCTTAGCTAGGGCAGTTGGGAATCCTCTTCATGTTGATCTTGTTACTCAGAATAGTACTAGGTCAAGTTGTGCCAAAGTAAAGGTGGAGGTTAATTTACTAGCTTAATTCCCTCATCGTATTGAGATTGTTGAAGAAACTGATGAATCTGGGCCAGAAGAGTTCAAGTGGATAAGGATCAAGTATGATTATATGCCAAAACATTGCAAGACTTGCAAGAAACAAGGGCATAGTGAGGCAGAATGTTGGGTAATTCACCATGAATTACACAAGAGATTTGAAGAAAGTGTTGAGGAACAAAGCAAGGAGAAGGAAGTTGTGGTGAGTACTGATGTAATTGGGACTGCTGCTAATTCAACAAAGGTACTAACTAGTGGAAAGGTGGTTGGTAAGCCAGCTACTAATCATGCCAAGCAAGAATGGATGTAATCTATAAAGAACAAGTATCAACAAGACAAAAGGGCTTATATCATTGACAATCCAAAAGAAAAGGAAACTAACAGGGGTAAGGGAAAGGCTATGGAGGAGGCAGTGGTGTCCAAAAGTAAATTTAAGTGCTGGAAGTTGACAAGAATGATGTGAAGGAACAAGCACCCAAGGGTGCTAACAAGGCTAAACATCTGTAAAAGAATAAGAAAGTTGGGGACCATACTCTTAGTCCTAAGGCGTGGATTAAGGGGGGTGAATCAAGGAAGGTTGTGGAGAAGGTAAAGGATGATCATAATGTGGAGAAAGCTTCTTTAAATAAGGAAGAATTTGATGCAAAACGTGTTAAAAAGGAAGCTGTGGAAGCTTCCAATAAGGAAAGGGAGGCAATATTAAGGGAAGACAAATTGAATCTTATTAATGCAAGGAGTGCAGAAGAGACTAGAAAAGAAGCCACAATTGAGTGGGTGCATAGAACATTTGGAAAATATAAGGAGGAGCTCGGAAACCTTAATGTAACAATTAATCATTCATGTCAAGACATACCATCCCAAACATATGATGATGTTGGGCATTTGGATGATGGTAATGAGGTAAGCTCAAAGAAGGCTCTATGGAGTGATGCAGTGGAGATTATGGATGATCAACTAGGAATAACAAATGCAGAAGAAGAAAAAGTGACAAGCAACAACCAACCTGGCAAAAGGCTGGCAACGCCAGCACCCCTAGGCGTTAGGCTGGCAACGCCAGGACTGGCGCTAGGTTCACTTGATGAGGCAGCTACATTAGACCATATACCAAGTGCAAGTGGAGAGGTCTTGGCCTATGTGGATGGTGTTCCAGTATATGCAGTAGAGAATAAACTTGATGGATATGAAAATGTGAAGGTTAGGGACGATACAATGGTCTCAGATCAAAATACAAGCAATGGGAAGGCAGGTGATCTTAATAGAACAGTAGTTACTTCCACAAGGAACCCTAGCCTTGGTTCAGTCTATGAACTTCAATTTATAATGAGGTAGAAGAATCTGAGAAATATGGAGAGGACTAATGAACTACATGAAGCAGCATTGAGACCTTATGAACTAGGTGAACAAGCCATAGTTACTAAAGAGCTTGGGGATAGTGAAGCATTGCCTATGGCATGTTCATCTGGAACTGGATCGCCTTTGCAGATCAAAATTAATGTGACATTGAAGTATCTTAATCAGGTACTGCATGATCTATTAACTCATAAGGAATTGCCACTGGATATTCAGAATGCATTGGCGGATTAACAACAACAATTTGAGGATGAAGGTAATGATGAGTCTACTGCAGAGAATTTTAAAGAAGTGATGAGGGAAGGGGATGTATATCCTAGAGCAGCTACTATAAGTGGAAAGAAGGTAAGAAAACTCAACCTAAATAGCCACAACAACCTATAAGAATATTGTCTAGAAGGGCAACCTCTACAACTACAAGATGATAATCAAAACTCTAATATGGAACATAAGGCATGTTAAGACTCAACAGGCCTTTCAGAGAGTTATAAATATGCAAAGGGAGAATGGATTCTTCATTGTTGCACTCATGGAGTCATTTAAAAAGAAGATATTTATTCATAACTATAGAAGAAGGCTAGGTGTGGAAGCTGCAATTTCTAATGTGAATGGGAAGATTTGGTTATTGTTTTATGCTGTGGTGGAATGGGATTTGTTGATTGATACTGAGCAACAAATGACAATTAGAGTGTATCATCAAGATCTTGGTAAGTACATCATGATGACATTTGTATATGCTAAATGTTGTGCTTTGGAAAGGCTGGAGTTATGGGACAATCTATATTATTTGGCTAGTGATATGGAGTTGCCATGGCTAGTGGGGGGTGATTTCAATGTTGTTCTTGGAGAGGATGAGAAAATAGGTGGTGTTTCAGTGTATCCCCCAGAGTATGAAGACCTTGCATTCTGTGTTAATTCTTGTGGCTTGTTTGATCTTAGCTACAAAGGCAGTCCTTTCACATGGTGGAATGGAAGGCCAAATGAGGAGTGCATATTCAAAAGACTAGACAGAATTTTTGTAAACTTGCCTTTTCAAACATTGTTTCCTACAATAAAAGTGGAGAACCTCATTAGAACAGGTTCAGACCATGCACCACTATTTATGAGTTGTGGTGAGGAGGCTATGAAGTTTGTAAAGCCATTCAAGTTCTTGAATTTTTGGGCAAAACATGAGACATTTTTAAAAGTGGTGAGGCAGAATTGGATGGCTAACTTTATAGGTGATCCTTTCTTGATGTTCAAGTAGAAATTGAAGAGGGTTAAGATTTCTCTTTCCAAATGGAGTAAACTAACCTATGGGGATATTTTCAAGCAGCTAGCTATCAGGGAGGACGTGGTGAGGATTAAAGAGATGTTATTTGAAGAGGACCCCTCAATAGATTATAGAATAGTACTTAAACAAACCCAAGCTGAGTTGAAGAAGTACTTGAGCATTGAGGAACAATATTGGAAACAAAAGGAAGGTATGAATTGGTTTGAGGAATGAGACAGGAACACAAGGTTCTTCCATAATTGTGTCAATGGAAAGAGGCAAAAGCTACAATTGAAAAGGATCTAGGATAGTAATGGTTCATGGATTGAAACTCAAGAGATGTTATTAAATGCTGCATTTGAGTTTTTCCATAAGCAATTTATTAAGGAGGGGGACCCTAAAAGCTTTAATCTTTTAAATAATGTGCCTATAATGGTGACAAGGGATCAGAATCTTGAACTATGTAGACTGCCTACTATGGAGGAGGTAAAGGCTGTTGTTTTTGCATTGAGTAGTGAAAGTGCAAATGGTCTAGATGGTTTTTCTGGATTGTTCTTTCAAGCATGTTGGGATATTGTGGGAGAAGATATTCATATATTTATAGTTGTGTTCTATGAGGGCAGTCATTTGCCTAAGTCTATAACACACACTAACCTTGTTTTGTTTCCCAAAAAGCCTAAAGTCCAAACCTTCTCTGATCTTAGACCTATTAGCTTGAGTAATTTTATTAACAAGGTGTTTTCAAGGGTGGTTCATGATAGACTTGAAAAGATATTTCCTTCTTTGATTTATTCAAACCAATCTGGTTTTGTCAAGGGAATGAGTATCTTTGAGAGAACATCTTGTTGACTCAAGAGATTGCCACTGATATAAGATCGAGAGGCGAGCCTGTCAATGTTGTGATCAAGTTAGATATGGCCAAGGAATATGATAGGGTGTCTTGAAAATATTTGATGTATGTGCTAAGGAAGATGGGGTTTGCAGAATGTTTCATCAACATGGTTTGGAACCTTATTGCTAACATTGGTACTCAGTCATGGTCAATGGTCAAGCTTCTGGATTTTTTCACACAACAAGGGGTGTGAAGCAAGGGGGTCCTCTTTCACCAGCCTTGTTCATCCTATCAGCAGAAGTCTTGTCAAGATCATTAAACAAGTTGTCTGAAGATATGCAGTTTAGGGGTTTTGGAATGCCAAAGTGGTCTGATCCTTGCCTGTGCAGATGATACTATCATCTTTGCAACTGTTGATCTTACTCACTTCAGAAGATAGTTGATGTTTTGGCATTGTATGAACACACATCTGGGCAGTTTATTAATAAGGCAAAGAGCTCATACTATATGCACTCAAAGGTGGTTGGAGACTTGGTGAATACAGTAGCAACTATCACTGGATTTTCTAAAGGTAGTTTTCCATTTACCTACCTTAGATGTCCAATTTTCTATACAAGAAGAAGGATGATGTATTACAATGATTTGATCCAGAAGGTGAATACAAAGTTACACTCTTGGAAGGGGAAGTTCTTATCTTATGGGGGGAAGGCTACTTTGATTTCAAGTGTGCTGCAAAGTATGCCTACACACATCCTTTCAGTCCTAAATCTACCAAACAATGTGATTGAACATCTCCATAAAACATTTGCAAGCTTTTTCTAGAGCAATAAGGAAGAAGGGAGGAGCAGGCACTGGACAAAGTGGAAAAACCTATGTCTTCCTAAGGAGGAGGGAGGAGTAGGTTTTAGATCATTGAGTGATGTTTCAAAGGCCCTTTTTGCAAAGCTTTGGTAGAGATTTAGAACTTCCAAATCATTATGATCCAACTTTATGTGGAATAAGTATTTTAAGAAAGAACTACCTACTGTGGTTCAGTTGAGGGAAGGATCACATGTTTGGAGGAAAATGTTATAGGCAAGGGAAGAGGCGGAGCATGAAATCTTATGGGAAATGAATAGGGGATCTACTAATGTATGGCATGAGAATTGGACTGGCTTAGAGGCTTTATATCATGTATTGCCTCCATAATTCCCTACAAATGAAGAATTACAAGATGTTTCTGATTTGAGAGATAAGGATCAATTGAATGACACACTTCTAGATCAAACATTCCCAGATGAGATTGCAGATCATATTAGAGAGGAGGTTCACTTTGCTGATAGAGATGAATTCTGGGACACTCAAAAGTGGATGCCTACATCTTCAGGTAAGTTTATTGTTAGTAGTGCATGGAGAATCTTGAGGCATAGAGAACCAATTAATTCTGAGTTTGCTAAGTTGTGGACTAAGGGACTACATTTCAAAATCTCCTTCTTATTGTGGAGAGTTTGGAAAGGGAAAGTTCCTACTGATGATTTGTGGAGGAGAGAGGGTTACATGGTTGTATCAAAATGTTGGTGTTGCTTGCCACCACAAGAAGACTCTTTCCAGCATTTTTTCTTGACAAGTGGCACTGCTAAGAAGGTGTGGAAGACTTTTACACAATCTACTGGCTTGGTGATCAATTTGGTACAGGTGCATCAAGTTATAAGAGAATGGTGGAATGTAAAGTGTTGTCCTAAGCTTAAACCTTTGTTTCAAGCATCTCCTGCAGTGATTCTTTGGGATCTTTGGAATAGAAGAAATACAATGAAGCATGGGGGGCAGTGTCTTGTATTAGAGTGATTCATGAAGTTAATAAGACCTTGTATTACTTGGCAAAGGTGAGGTATCCTTGGTTGACTAGAATTCCTTTATTGTGGCCAGAGATGATTAGATTCTTTGAAAACTACAAGCCATTTGTAGTCACATAGCAGCTTTTATATGAAGGATGGTTCAAGTTCAATATAGATGGAGCTTCTAGGGGAAACCCGGGTCCTAGTTCTTATGGATTTTGTGTGAGGGATCATGAAGGGAACTTGGTGTTTGCTAAGGCGAAGGAGATGGGAGAGGATACTAATTTAGTAGCGGAAGCCAAAGCTATTGTTGAGGGCTGGCATACTGTGTGGAAAGGCAGCTTCATCCTTTGATTATGGAGACTGATTCTTTAGTGATGAGGAAGATCATTGATGATGAATAGGAAACACCATGGTGTATAGGTGCAGAAGTGAGGAAGATAAAGGATATAAAGAGTACATTCAATGTACTCTTTCAGCATGTACTAAGGGAGGGCAACATTGTTGCAGATTTTTTAGCTAACATTGTTTTCTCTTTTGCAGGTACAATAACATTTCATTCTTTTCATGATCTACCAGCTTAAGGAAAAACATTGATCAATATGGACAAGTATCAAATACCTAACCTTAGGGTTAGGGTTGCCAAAGGAAAAGATCCAGATTGATGAATACATTATACTTGGTACTGCCTAAACCTCCATTTGTGTGTTTCTGGACATTGTTGAATTACTTCCCAGTGGTATTAGCATGTTATCATGCTCAATATGGGGGTGATTTAGCAATGTACATAATGGTTATTACTTTAAAGGTTCTGGCAGGATATTCACTAAATTCACAAAGTATATTTGTACACATTACATGCATTAGAAAAAACTGGACTTAACTGCACTTGTGTTGCTTTTTGTGTTATATTGTATGACATTAGGGTGTTACTCAGTGGTATTAGCATGTTATCATGCTCAACCTGGGGACATTCTAGTGTTATATGGGTTTATAAACACAAGGCAGTTGGATTTTGTATGGCTCAAAGCTTTGATCAACATGCTCCACAACATGGCTTTAGCCTTGCAAAGCCTGCCTAAAGCCAGGCTGGGCCTTGCAAATCCTGCCTAAAGCCAGCCCCAGTCTGGCTTTAGCCTTGCAAAGCCTGCTTTAATCCAGCCACTTTTACATGTTAATCTTGATACGCAAGCACATGATTAGTACTTGGACAAATTCATTTCACTGCATGTGGAGATCATATAGTAGCAGCACTTGGAAGTCTATGTTGGCTTCAACCCTGTGGTGGGGATGTTTGAAATTCATTTTAGCCTACGGACAATATACCTTGGCGCCTGGTGAGAGCTCGAGAGGTGCTGCTTGGTATGCCACTGGAAATTGGATTCACATACACTGACAGGAGAAGGAAGCATTCAGATTACTATGTTGTAATAGTTAGTTCATTAGACTTTAGCTTTTCAATCATTTTAGTAGCTAGTAGCTTCATGCAACTTCTATTTTGGTTTGGACATCTTGTAAGCTTTGGACCCATTTTGGAATTTTATTTATATATTAGCCACTAGGCTGCATGCCTAGTGGTATATTTGCTTAAAAATAAATACCCTAGATCTGTTTATTACATAGATTATTACAGCCCAGAATGAATAAATTACATAACAACATCCATTACACTAAAGAGAGCCTTAGCAAGCCCAATACAAACCTGGGAACCAAGCCTTCAAGCAAACCAGATCTGAAGCAAAATGGTGGTCCATCCATGATACACAAAATTGGGCTTCTGGTGTGTCAAAGTTCCCAAGGGCCTCAGGGACCCCGGGCAATGCTCGCACCAGAACCTTACTTAGAAAAACAGTTTGTAAAAGATTGGAAGACCAGCCCCAATGTGTTAGAGTTCGGAGGAGTCTCAAGGACCCTAGGCAGTGCTCACACTAGGGGTGGTAGGAACCTAGATAACTAAGAGTAGAAGTTTGAAAACCAGTACATAGGGGGTAGAGGGACAGTTTTAGAAAACAGTTTAATTTTCATAAGCAAATAGGTTTAGACTACAGAGTTGTACCAAGAAACAAACAGGGCACATTGTCTAAGCAGATTAGTACTTATTCAAATTAGATACTCATACCAGTATTTAAAGTGATCACAAAAGAGAAGGGACACTTGAATTAACATACAGAATAGGCTACACATGCTTGCAATATCTAGTCATGTTCAGAATAGAGGACATACAACTGAATCAACAAGGTTTCACATTATAGGAAGTACTTAGTTTACCAATTATCACTAAGTGGAATCATATAGGCATATATCCAACAGAAGCATGCTGAGGTTTGAAATAAACTAACCAAATAAGCATATGGAACAGAATAAGATAACAGGGACTAAAATATACCAGTTGAGAAAGAAACAAAGAGGAATCATATATCAAGCAGAAGCATACTGAGGTTTGAAATAAACTAGAACAAAAATAGGATAACTGGAGTTAAAGCATACTAGTTAAGAAGAAAGTAAGTAGGAATGTAATGGCAATTTGGATCCAAGGAGTCTAGCCTTGGCTTCCAGCCAGCTAAACAGTGCCGAAATCAAAACAGCATCTCAAAGAGAAAACTTAAGGCTTTTGAGAAAAACAGAAAGCTTGAGAGTTTTTAAGTTGTAAAGTGAAGAGGTTGTAAGAGTGTGTGTGAGTGTAAGAGTCGCAGTGTAAGTCTCTTCGTGTGTAGGTAAGTGTGTTTGAAATCAGTATAATGAAAGGCTTTTATAGCATATAATAGAGTAAAACCAAATAAGGTATGAAATTAATTACACACAAATAAGGTATGAAAAGTCAACTAATCAATCAATTAGGGTTAACACAAATCAATTAATAGGACAGAATCACGTAAGTATCACTTAAATTAAGGAGAATCTTATACGAAATAAATCAGCAGACAAAATTAAGGTTTAAACAACGTAAGCAGTAAGTCTAGAGATCAATTATAAGTCAGTCCTAATAATCAAAGCACAGAAATCAGGCCAGTACAGGAATTAAGGAAAGTAGTACCAATTATTAATCACACATAAGGAAAGAACAAGTAAAAATCTGATAAGGAAATATCGGCTTTAAAGGAAAGCACAATTTCAAACCCTAATTAGACAAGTAAATCAATTAATCACTTTAATTGACAAAGCTAAGGTAAACGGGCAAACATTATACTAACAAACAGTCAAATATTGAAAACCCTAAGGCATATCAAAGACATAGAGGTGAAACTCAAGTAAAAATCAGTCAAAACAATAAAGAAGAAACCAGAGTTGAAACATTTAAACGTTTAAACATTTTTGCAGAAACCCCATTAGAAATCAAAACCCTAGCTTTTAGGGAAAAATGAAATCGGTTAACAATAATAGTAAAAATAGAAAATCTTAAAGGAAAATACCAAACAAACTTAAAACCGCTTCAGATCTAAAGAGATCTAAGCGGATTCAACCAAAAATAGCTAGGTTTATGAAAATAGATAGAAGTGAATCTAATCTGGTTTAAACCGGAGATTTGAAACCATAAAAACATGAAAATAGTATTACTCACAAACATCAGAGTGAATATAGACGGACTAGTCGAGAAAAAGAGGGACTTTGAACCAAATATGGTTCGAATACCTTGAGATTCCATCAAGTAACATGAAAATTATAACACCAGTAGAGAGATGAGGTCGGATAGGGCCTGAAATCGAAAGAAAACCTCATGAATCGAGGGGATATCAATGATGGGGGGTTAGGGGTTAGAAAGGGGAGAGTGGGAGAGAAGAGAGGGAGGAAAAGGATCAAAGGGCGGCAGGTTTTGGAAAATGGGGGTAGGGTTTAGGTTAGGGTGTAATTAAAAATGGTAGATGAATCCTGGACCGTTGATCTTTTGAGATCAACGGCCAGGATTAAATCTTGCTGGGCGGGTTATGGATATGGGTTATTGGGTTATAATAATTGGGTTTGGGTACTAGGTTATGGATATGGGTTATTGGGTTATAAAAATTGGGTTTGGGTACTGGGTTATGGGTTGGTTTAATTGGGTTGATAATTGTTGGGCTGGGGTCCGAAAATTCAATTAAAAGAGGCCATGTTTTAAATACCCACTTAATTTAATAAAATAATTTATAAAAATAGCTAATAAATGATAAAAATGATATTTGTGTATGAAATGATCTAAAATAATTATTTGATATTATAAAAATATACAAAATCATTTTCGTGCAAAAATAAAGTAATTATGCGTACATGGGCTATTATTGCAAAGTTATTGCAATTATAACCTAATGATGTAAATATAACTATGCGTAAAATAATTAAAGCTTAATATAAATATAAATGATAAAATTAAGCAATAATATTATTATAAAATCATTTGCGATGCACTTAGTAATTATTTAGATAATAAAATGATGTAATAAATTGAATAAAAATCCCTTAAAATTACAGAAAATTATGAAAAATACTAATTGATGCTCATGTATTATTTTGAAAATATCATAGGGAAAAATTGGGTATCAACAGCTGCCCCTCTTTACCCGGGAAGGATGAAAGAGTTGTCGGGTAAAGATATGATGGTCAATTTTGACCGAATAGGGGATTTGAGTGATATAGGCCGCACTCTGGTTTCTGAGCTTCCTACATATCCCTGGTTTTACAGGAATCAGGCCGCGTGTAGTTTTGGATCCACCGGCGGAATAAATCGTGGGAATTGTCGTAAGGGCGGAATCACGGTTTGAATAGATGAAACAGTTATGGTGGGCGGTCAGTTTGAAATAGTGTGAAGGATTTGGAGCAGGATCGCTCCTGTTGGGATAACAGTTACTCATTGGGTCGCCTGCAACACAGGACCCACTGTTGTGGACCTCGAGGGGTGCCTAACACCTTCCCCTCAAGGTAATTTCGAGCCCTTACACGATCTCTGGTGATGCAAACTAGTTTCATGAGTTAATTACTCTAGGTGACCTAATGCACCTTAATCCGTTAGGTGGTGACTCTTCAAATCCCAAACCCTATCCCAAAAGGAAGGGAGTTTTCTCAGAAATGTCGAAACCCGATTCCGCGAGGAAAAAGGGGGGGCGACAATCACCAAGTCCTTGGAGACTACTTTGTTGAGTTGTCTTAGACTTGCATGTCCAAGTCTCTTGTGCCAAAGGAAGGGAACATTGTCCAACACACTTAAGCAAGTGAATTTATTATCTGGAAGTGTGGACAGATCCACCACCTATATGTTATTCACTCTTTTTCCCTGCAAAACTATCTTGTCAGTTGTAAGATTTATCACAAAGCATTTTGTAGAGGCGAAAGCTACCATGTTACCTCTATCACACAATTGTGATACACTTATTAAACTGTACTTCAGTCCATCTATCAGATACACATTCTCTATATATTGAGAATCAGATTTACCTACCTTTCCAACCCCAATGATCTCACGTTTCTTTCCATTTCCAAAGGAGACATTACGTCCTTTAAGGTCCTCAAGTGAATGGAACTGGTTCTTGCTTCCTGTCATGTGCTTTCAGCAGCCACTATCCATGTACCATATTTAGCTGCACTCATTCACTTGAACCTGCAAAAAAAATCAAGGGTTAGTCTTAGGAACCCAAACTAGTTTGGGTAACTTTTTATAGGCAAAAGGATAAATCAAATTCTTATTAGCCCAATTTGGCGGCCTATTCTTCCCTAGAACAAATTTTTTGTTCTTCTGATTTGCCTTTTCTTTTGTAGTGAAATAACTCTTATAGTGACTAGTGGTACCACAGTGTGTGCAAATCGTATTCTCAGGGAGTGTGAGATACTTGCTTTTGGGATCCCATTTAGGTGCAGAGTTCCCAAAGCCAAGTCCTTTTATGTTTATACTTGCTACTATGGTGTTCTTGTAGCCATGAAAGTGCATCAAAGGACCTGTTCCATTTACATGTTCTATCTAGCTCATGCTTAACCTTAGTCAAGTCTTCTTTCAAGGTTTTTACCAGTTCATCCCTTTATATATCTCATCTTTTACCTTTCCTAGATCCTTTTATAGTAAGAGTTGTGTGTCACTAGCTATTTCTTTTCCTGCTCCTAACTTTAATTTCAGATTTTCAGATCTAAGTTCTCGAACATATGTGTCAAGTGCATGAACCTAGTTCTTCAACACGACATTTTCATTTTCAGTTTCACAAGCCCTAAGTTCCAAGTTTTTGTACTTTGCTTTCAAAATGACACACTCCTTTGACGACTGTTCTTTTTTACAACTTATATTCTTAGATTCATCAGTTAAAGTTAGCAACAATTCT
Organism: Nicotiana undulata; assembly: GCA_005239495.1. Taxonomy (NCBI): domain Eukaryota; kingdom Viridiplantae; phylum Streptophyta; class Magnoliopsida; order Solanales; family Solanaceae; genus Nicotiana; species Nicotiana undulata. Next base: position 19,310 of record ML248955.1, read on the forward strand.
GGCAGTCTATCTTTAGAAAGGAATTTAATTTTATCCTTTAGGTTCAGAAAAATTATCTCTGATTATTCATTAGGTTCTTCTTCATATTCTTGAATTTCTATAAGAGCTCGTTCATCATCATCGTCATCATTATCAATGTCCTCATCTGGATATTTTTTCTAGGTAGCAACCATTGCTTTGGATAGTCCTTTGTTGTTTTTCTTCTTGTCATGAACATGTTCCTTCTTTCTGTTTCTTCTTTTAGATCTCTCATTTTTTTCACTCGACATCCCACATAGGACAGTTCTTGATCAAGTAATTCTTTGTACCACATTTGAAGCATTTATTAGTCATCTTCAAGTGATCTCTTCTCCTCTAAAAAATAGTAATGATCATTGGATAATGGCGGCCTAGTGGTGAATTGCTCGTTACAGTTTCTAGGTAGTACACTTATCTTAAACTATTCCTGAGGTGTTAGCCTCTTCAAGGATAGTGTCATGCTCTAAACTCGGGGAGCGTGACCAGCGCTCAACCGAGATAAATAGGTCATGCAAGTCTGTACAATACCTTCTACCCGAACTTACTCAATAATAACACTATAATCTAATTCATTAATTAAGCGGTGAGGACGATCAAGTAAACAGCAACTCAAATTCGTTATTAGTAGTTACATCATTTATAAGTTTCAAAATACATATTCTTTCATAGTTTGATGTGGAACGTGTGATACAATTACAACATTACCAATTTGACTTTCCCCATACCAACATACCACTCGCGCTATGTCTACGGAGCCTCTATTAGATACAAAAGATTACAATGATAGTGCCAGCAACAAGGCTCTGGGTATACATCAAACATCATACGTAAAGAACAAAAGATACATGACCCCGAAAGGAAATGAGGCTCAACAAGTCTTCTGGGAAGAGGATGTACTGCTATCACGGATCAATGCCTCTTGATGTGGAACCACCTGCATCCATTGAAGATGCAGCGCCCCCGACAAAATAAACATTAGTACATCTGGAATAGTACTAGTATATATAACTAAACACCCTCTTAATAGAACGAGTAATAATACAAGGAGGAACCAACATGAAATCAATAGAAGCCTCAAACAATACCAAGACCATCACCGCCATGTGTGCAGCATAGCGTCTGATCACGACCCTATCGGCTAGGTCGTGTCACGCCCCAAAACCCAGGGATGGAATCGGCGCCTAACCGATTGAACCCGGTCAAGTGAACATGATTTTCCTTTCCTACCCAACGTGTTTCCCCGTGTTTATATTCATATGAAATAGCGAGAGAAAACCAAAAGCGTGGATTCATAACATAAAGTCCATTTTTCCTCTTTTAACGTTTTAACATTAGATCTTACCAAAACATACATACTAAGTACAACATTCCCGATACGGGACCACGATTAAGAGTAAGTACAACAACTACCCAAAATATATTTATAACCCACATAGTGTCTACAGAGCCTCTAAGAGTACGAAGGAGTGTATATAAACTTACCGGCAATAAGGCCCCGGCTATACCTCAAAAGAGACAACATATACAAAAGAAGTCACATAAACTATACACGGCCCCAAGAGGAAGTGGGGCTCACCAGAACAGCTGGAAGGAAGGAGGAGGAAGCACCACTATCGGCGATCGCCGCTACCTGCTACAGAACCACCTACATCCATTTAAAAGATGTAGCGCCCCCGGCAAAAGCGACGTTAGTACCATTGAATAGTACTAGTATGTATGAACAAACCTACTCCAGATAGGATAAACATCAACAGTCAAACTCAAGTATAGGTATCATACAACAATGCACTGAAGCAAGGGAAAACACGAACAAGAACTTCCACATCCCTCATCCCGTGTTGCCATCTTTTGGATTATGTTAGTTTAAGTTTCATCTTGTTATTATTATTACTGATCCACCGTGTCGTTGTCACACGGAGTCCGATCTCTGCCCGATCATCTAAGCCATCCTAGGTGGGGTCCGAATATCATCACATCTCATATCACCACCGTGGCTTGTTCACACGGAGTCCGATCTCTGCCCGAATCGGCTAGGCTAACACTGTGGCACGTGCACTACACACGGAGTCCGATCTATGCCCGATCGGCTAGGCCATCTCAACTGAAACAGTGAGGACAATAATCATCATCATATCACAATTTCAAGTCATCCATGTGTACGGCATGGAGTCCGATCCCAGCCCGATCGGATAGGCCATCTCACCCCTAGGAAATTCTCCTGGTCAATTCATGGATATTTTAGATCACTTTTATCAGTTTTAACTTTTTGATCCCCAACACATATCATTCTTTGATTCATTTTCATATCATTATAATCCTTTGATTCATATTTCACAACAATCCATCCTTTAAACCACATTCCATAACAATCCAATTCATAGTTCCATGTTTCATATCAATTCAACCTCTTGATTCGTATTTCATATCATTACCAATCTTTATTCATATTCCATATCAGTCCATCCTTTAACATTTTAACACACCCATCACATAATAGGATCACAAACATAATAAAAAGAGAACATGATGATCACAATTTATACACTCCAATAACATAACAACATGGTAGTAGTATGGAATAATATAGAAGCAAGAATTCCTCAATTAGGCACATAGAACACATCCATAGATAATCAACAAGAGAGTCATACCCGGAAAGTGAACACAGCGGATTTATCCTATGAAGATTAGAGTTAGCCATACATACCTTGAGTTGGTGTGTTTCCCTTAGTTTCTATCTCAAATCACCGGACCTTCTAGCGCCTTCAATCTAATTTACAATGTGACACATTTAAATCTAGGATTAGGAATCATGAATATGACTTGGACTCATTTGGGAATTTTATCAAACGTTATGTGTTCCTTTTGATTGCATAACCCTTTTTTTGTGGAAGATTACTCTAACCTACTTCCCTTTACTAGATTATGGTGAATTAATCACATGCATGCAAGGTTCTTAACTCTTACCTTCAAGAACTAACCTATGTGTGTTCCATTTTAACTATAATCTGGGAATTAAGGGAAAATGGGGTAGAAACTTACCTCTTATGGTGAAGAAGATGACGTTTACTTGATTAATTCCAAGCCTGAGTAGAGATAGAGGATCAATTTGGTGGAGATGGTGACTTTATCTCACTATAACCTACTCTCACTTCTCTCTATTTTAATAAGACAGTCGTTAAAAATGAAGGGGAGGGGTGTTTTATTAAGTTGAGGGTCGGGTTTTAAGATTAGAAAATAGAAGCCCCGACGCAGGTATGCGGTCAGGAATGCAGTCGTATTCCTACTATGCGGCTCGCAGACCTATCGCATAAGTGCCCCTCAGTTGGGCCAAAAAGAGAAGCAGATTGCCCAGGTATGCGACCACTATGTGGTCTGCATACCTGTTATGCGATCGCATAGTGCGCCGCATAACTCCTTCCGCAAAAATATAGGTGCATGAATGCGACAACTATGCGGCCCGCATTTCATGAAATGTGATCGCATTATGGGCCGCATAGCTGCCCTCAAAATGGACAGCAAACTGTCCAGGTATGCAACCACTATGCGGTCCGCATACATGATCTGCGATCGCATAGTGGACCGCAGATCTGCGCAATTCTGGAAAATTCTATCTTTTAAGTCCTGTGGTACTTTTTACTACAAAAGGGTCCGGTATAAGACTTTTTACAGTTATATCAACATGGGGACCTATCCGGGCATCGTTTTTAGTCAGAAATTTTACGGGTCTTTACATCCTCCCCCACTTAAAATCATTCGTCCTCGAATGAGGATCGGGAAATCACTTGGGTATGAAAACACAAAATGCCAACCCCCAATTTTCACTAACTACGATATTTTCTAAAAATTTTGCCAGAGCTTCCTTTGTAAATAGGCCTATCCACCTTCCAAAGAGCCCCCCAAACACAATTCAACAAGTCCCACATAGTTCAGTTAACACAACCAATGGCACATAATTCAGTTATTTCAATGAACTACATACAATTCAGCTAACACAATACGTACAAATATGGTACAAGGTTGAGGAGTCATAAGAGAAGGGAGATTAGGGGAGTGGGGTGGTTTTACACAAGATATGACACAAAACTTAGAGGTGACCACTTTCATAAACAACTACCTAACTCATTCAAACAAATGAGGGTATTTTTCTTTCATTTCATTTTCCGCTTCCCATGTGGCTTCCTCGACTTGTTGATTCTGCCATAACACTTTAACCGAAGCAATCTCCTTGCTTCTCAACTACGAACTTGTCTATCGAGAATAGCAACCGGAACCACTTCATATGACAATTCTTCATTAACTTCAACGGTCTCAACCGACACAATGATAGATAGATCTCCAATCACCTTCTTTAACATGGACACATGAAACACCGGGTGCACCAATGACATTTCAGGAGGCAACTGCAGCCTATACGCCACCTGTCCTATCCTCTGAGCGATCATATATGGCCCGACATACCTTAGGCTCAATTTCCCCTTCTTTCCAAACCGCATGACTCCCTTCATGGGAGATACCTTCAAGAATACCCAATCATCTACTTGAAACTCCAAATCCCTATGACGAACGTCCGAATAGGATTTCTGATGACTCTGAGCAGTTTTCAACCTCTCCTTTGTGATTCTAACCTTCTCCATAGCCTGATGCACAAGATCTGGTCCTAGTAGTTCCGTCTCTCCAACCTCGAACCATCCAATCGGAGACCTACACCTTCTCCCGTACAATGCCTAAAATGGGGCCATCTGAATACTAGCATGGAAACTGTTGTTGTAAGAAAACTCTATAAGCGGCAAATGATCATCCCAACTACCCTTAAATCAAGTACACAAGCTCGTAACATGTCTTCAAGCGTCTGAATAGTCCGCTCTGCCTGTCCGTCAGTTTGCGGGTGGAAGGTTGTGATGAGATTTACCTGCGTACCCAAACCTTGCTGAAATTTCTTCCAAAAGTTAGTATTGAATTGGGCCCCTCGATCTGAGATAATAGAAACTGGAGTGCCATGGAGCCTGACTATTTCTTTGATATACAACTAAGCATATTGTTCTGCAGTGTTGGTGGACTTGACCGGCAAGAAATGCGCTGACTTTGTGAGCCGGTCCAATATTACCCAAATCGAGTCGAACTTACGCGGAGTGCGGGGTAACCCTACCACAAAATCCATATTGATCATCTCCCATTTCCATATTGGTATTTCCATAATCTGCGCCAACCCACCGGGCCTCTGATGCTCGGCCTTCACTTGCTGACAGTTTGGACACCTAGCCACAAAGTCCACCACACCCTTCTTCATACCATTCCACCAATATATCTCTTTGAGATCGTGATACATTTTCGTAGAATGTGGGTGTACAAAATATCTAGAATTGTGAGCCTCCACCATTACTCTCTCCCGAAGATCATCCACATCTGGAACACATAGTCTTCCCTGACACCGTCACCATTGCCGAGTGAAAATGTTGTGGTCTTATGATTTAGAATTGCCTCTTTCAACTGTGCCAATGCTGGATCATTGAATTTCTTTTCCTTGACTTCTGCTACAAGCAAAGATTCCACTCCGTTATGCACCACAACACCCCCTTCGTCTGAGGCCGAAAGACAAACCCCCAGACTGGCCAACTGGAAAACCTCCCGAGCCAAAGGCCTCTGACCTACTTTTAAATGAGCCAAACTCCCCATGGATTTCTGACTAAGAGCGTCTGCCACCACATTCGCCTTCCTTGGATGGTACAAAATATTCATATCATAATCTTTGAGCAATTCCAACCATCTCCTCTGCCTCAAGTTCAATTCCTTCTGTTTGAATAAATATTGAAGACTCTTGTGGTCTGTGAACACGACCATGTGGACCCCATAAAGATAATACTGCCAGATTTTAAATGCAAAAACAACTGTTGCGAGCTCCAAATCATGCGTCGGATAATTCTTTTCATGATTCTTGAGCTGCCTCGAAGCATACGCTATAACCTAACCCCCTTGCATCAACACACACCCCAAACCAACCCTCGAAGCATCACAATACACCACAAACCCCTCTGCACCTTCTGGCAAGGTCAACACCAGCACCGAAGTCAATCTTTATTTCAATTCCTGGAAACTCTTTTCACAAGCATCGGACCATTGGAACTTAACCGCTTTCTGCGTCAGCTTAGTCAATGGGGAGGCGAGAGTAGAGCATCCTTCCATGAACCTCCGATAATATCCAGCTAAACCCAAGAAACTGCGAATCTCTATCGGGGTCGTTGGTCTAGGCCAATCCTTTACCGCGGCAATCTTCTGGGGATCAACCCGAACCCCTACCCTAGAAACAACATGGCCCAAAAAGGTAACTGATTCTAGCCAAAACTCACATTTTGAGAACTTTGCATACAACTGGTGTTGATGAAGAGCCTGCAGAACTGACTTGAGGTGATTAGCATAATCTTCCTGACTTCGCAAATACACAAGGATATCTTCGATGAAATGATCACGAAAGAGTCGAGAAATGGCTTGAAGACCCGATTCATAAGATCCATAAAAGTTGTTGGGGCGTTGGTTAGCCCAAAAGACATTACCAAGAATTCGAAGTTCCCATAACGAGTCCTGAAGACGGTCTTAGGAATATCTTGCTCCTTGATCTTTAATTGATGAAACCCGGACCGTAAATCAATTTTTGAGAAAAACCTAGCACCTTGCAATTGGTCGAACAAATCATCTATGCGCGGCAATGGGTATTTGTTTTTTATGGTGGCCTTGTTGAGCTGCCGATAATCAATACACATCCAAAGCGATCCATCTTTCTTTCTGACAAACAGAACCGGTGCGCCCCAAGGCGACACACTTAGCCTAATGAAACCCTTCTCTGGAAGATCCTTCAACTGCTCCTTTAACTTTCTCAATTCTGTTGGCGCCATTCGGTAGGGTGGAATAGATATTGGTTGCGTATCCGCCAATACATTAATCCCGAAATCAATCTCTCTATTTGGTGGAATCCCAGGAAGCTCATCCAAAAATACTTCAAGAAATTCATTCGCAACAGGCACAGAATCGGGAGCAGGCACCTCTGAAGTGGTGTCCGCAACCCGGACTAAATGGTAGATGCACCCTTTTTCTGATCATCTTTGAGGCCTTAAGATAGGAAATAAACCTACCTCTTGGCACGATATCATTCCCCTCCCACTCAATAACTGGTTCATTAGGAAACTCAAGCCTCACAATCCTGGTTCGGCAGTCGAGTTTAGCAAAGCATGAATAGAGCCAATCCATTCCCATAATTACGTCAAAATCTACCATTCCTAGCTCAATAAGATCGGTCATGGTATCCTGACCATGCACCGTGACAACACAATTCCTATAGACTCACGCGGCCGTAATAGATTCACCAACCGGAGTCGACATCGAGAACGGCTCATGGAGTTGTTTGGGTTCTATCCCAAAACTCGAAGCAATAAAAGGAGTGACATAAGATAAGGAAGACCCGGGATCAATAAGAGCATAAACATCATGAGATTGAACAGTCAGGATACCTGTGACAACATCTGGAGAAGCCTCCTCACTCTGAAGACCCCTCAAAGCATAGAACCGACTGGGTCCTCCCCGACCACATGCACCACCCCTAGCTGCACCACGCCCCGCTGGTGCTGGATGGCCTCGGGCTGGAGGGCGTGCCGAAGATGTAGCAGCTGAAGAACTGGATGGTTGGGCGGTACCCCAACCTGCTCCCTAGCGGAGTGAAGGGCAGTCTCTTTAAATGTGACCCCTCACCCCACAACCATATCATACTGGCCGATCCAGATAACAGGGCCGAATATGAAACCTCTCACACTTGGGGCATGGGCCCCTCAGCTGCTGCTGGAACCTCCCACCTAAACGACCTGGCTGATGGAACCCCCTGTTGCCTGAACTAGCCCCAAAATGACCTCCTTGCTGATGATGATGGTGACGACCTGGTGGCGGGACACTAGCTGTTGACTGAGCATGAGACCGGGATGTTCCTGATGACCCTCTCCCAAGGACTGGTCTCCCACTTCCAAAAGAAACCCCAGAGTTTCCCGCTGTCCGGGCCCTACTACTACTTTATCTCTTCATTCTTATCTTCAATTTCCGAGTCTCTGTAGCCTGGGCAAATCCCACAATCTTCCCATAGTTCATATCTGAATGCAGAGCAGCTGTAGCAGCTTCATTAACAACCAAGGGACCAAGGCCCTGAACAAACCGACGAACTCTGCCTCCATAGTCGACACCATGTGAATAGCATATTTGGATAGGCGCACGAACTCCATGTGGTACTCCCACATGCTCTGGTTGCCCTGTTTGAGGACCTCAAACTTTGTAGCACGGGTTTCCCTAGTCTCGGTGGGCAAGAAATAATCCATGAAGGCCTCTACAAACTCATCCCATCTCGCCGGAGGGCTCCCCTCCCCACGGGAATCCTCCCACGTCTCAAACCACGAATACGCCGCTCCCTTCAAATGATAGGAAGCTAACTCCACCCCCTTTATCTTAGTAGCCCTCATAACTCGGAGGGTCTTGTACATATCGTCGATAAAGTCCTGAGGATCAACCTCTGTGTCAGTACTTGTTAACTCTGGAGGGGCTAACTGAAGAAACCGGTTGACTTTGGAACCTGAAGAATCCCCTTGCTCGCTAGAAGACGAAGGGCAACATTTGATCTTTTGGCCTGGGAGGCCACTAGCTGTGTCAACATCTGAATAGCTCCCCTAAGGTCCCCATTAGAAATACCGGGACCGGAAGCTGAAGCTGGATCAGGAACATCAGCTGAATCAGCGGGAGAGATCGTAGCACCCTCCCCTGGAGCAGGAATTGGAATAGTCTGGCCAGGAATGGAGGAGTCAGGCAGATTCATAGTCGAGGGATTTTCCTCGCCCGCACCATCAGATTGAGAATTTATGGCCACATCTGGGGTGGCATTGGCCTCTAGGCGAGTCGAGCTCTCTTCTTGGGTGCCATTTACTAAAAGTTGAAACAGAACACGAGTTAGAGAGAAACAACCTCACCTTTCACTCCATCACACGATTCAGAATAACAATGAAGAGTAGTACTCCTAAATGTCCATGCAGCCCCCTAATTATAGATGTGGTAATCAACACACCGACAAGAAGGGCTCTACTAGACACGGCTCCGAGACATCCTAGGACACTTTTAAAACCTTAGGCTCTGATACCAAGGTTGTCACGCCCAAAAACCCAGGGACGGGACCGGCGCCTAACCAAATGAACCCGGTCAAGCGAACCTGATTTTCCTTTCCTACCCAATGTGTTTCCCCGTGTTTATAGCATACATTATTCATATGAAATAGCAAGAGAAAACCAAAAGCGTGGATTCACAACATAAAGTCTATTTTCCTCTTTCAACGTTTTAACATTAGATCTTACCAAAACATACATACTACGTACAACATTCCCTATACGGGACCATGATTACGAGTAAGTACAACAACTACCCAAAATATATTTTCAACCCACATAGTGTCTGCGAAGCCTCTAAGAGTATGAAGGAGCGTATATAAACTTTCCAGCAATAAGGCCCCGGCTATACCTCAAAAGAGACAACATATACAAAAGAAGTCACATAAACTATACATGGCCCCGAGAGGAAGTGGGGATTACCAGACCATCTAGAAGGAAGGAGGAGGAAGCACCACTATCGGTTATCGGCACTACCTGCCACAGAACCACCTACATCCATTTAAAAGATGTAGCGCCCTCGGCAAAAGAGACGTTAGTACCATTGAATAGTACTAGTATGTATGAACAAACCTACTCCAGATAGGATAAAAATCAACAGTCAAACTCAAGTAGAGGTATCATACAACAATGCACCGAACCAAGGGAAAACACTCACCAAGAACTTCCACATCCCTCATCCCGTGTTTCCATTTTTTGGATTATGTTATTTTAAGTTTCATCTTGTTATTATTATTACTGATCCACCGTGTCGTTGTAACACGGAGTCCGATATCTGCCCGATCGGCTAAGCCATCCTAGGTGAGGTCCGAATATCATCATATCTCATATCACCACCATGGCTTGTTCACACAAAGTCCGATCTCTGCCCGAATCGGCTAGGCTAACACTATGACACGTGCACTGCACACGGAGTCCGATCTCTGCCCGATTAGCTAGGCCATCTCAACTGAAATAGTGAGGACAATAATCATCATCATATCCCAATATCAAGTCATCCATGTGTACGGCATGGAGTCCGATCCCAGCCCGATCGGATAGGCCATCTCACCCCTAGGACATTCTCCTGGTCAATTCATGGATATTTTAGATCACTTTTATCAGTTTTAACTTTTTGATCCCCAACACATATCATTCTTTGATTCATTTTCATATCATTATAATCCTTTGATTCATATTTCACAACAATTCATCCTTTAATAAACATTCCATAACAATCCAATTCATTGTTCCATGTTTCATATCAATTCAACCTCTTGATTCATATTTCACATCATTACCAATCTTTATTCAAATTCCATATCAGTCCATCCTTTCATATTTTACCACACCCAGCACATAATAGGATCACACACATAATAAAAAGAGAACATGATGATCACAATTTATACACTCCAATAACATAACAACATGGTAGTAGCATGGAACAATATAGAAGCAAGAATTCCTCAATTAGGCACATAGAACACATCCATAGATAATCAACAAGAGAGTCATACCCGGAAAGTGAACACAGCGGATTTATCCTATGAAGATTAGAGTTAGCCATACATACCTTGAGTTGGTGTGTTTCCCTTAGTTTCTATCTCAAATCACCGGACCTTCTAGCGCCTTCAATCTAATTTACAATGTGACACATTTAAACCTAGGATTAGGAATCATGAATATGACTTGGACTCATTTGGGCATTTTATCAAACGCTATGTGTTCCTTTTGATTGCATAACCCTTTTTTGTGGAAGATTACTCTAACCTAGTTCCCTTTACTAGATTATGGTGAATTAATCACATGCATGCAAGGTTCTTAACTCTTACCTTCAAGAACTAACCTATGTGTGTTCCATTTTAATTATAATCTGGGAATTAAGGGAAAATGGGGTAGAAACTTACCTCGTATGGGGAAGAAGATGACGTTTACTTGATTAATTCAGGCCTGATTAGATATGGAGGATCAATTTGGTGGAGATGGTGACTTTCTCTCACTAGAACCCACTCTCACTTCTCTCTATTTTAATAAGATAGTCATTAAAAATGAAGGGGATGGGTGTTTTATTAAGCTGGGGGTCGGGTTTTAAGATTAGAAATTAGAAGCCCCTACGTAGAGCAGTCGCATAAGTGGCCCTCAGCTGGGCCAAAAAGAGAAGCAAATTGCCCAGGTATGCGACCATTATGCGGTCCGCATACCTGTTATGCGATCGCATAGTGCGCCGCATAACTCCCTTCGCAAAAATATAGGTGCATGAATGTGACAACTATGCAGCCCGCATTTCATGAAATGTGATCGTATTATGGGTCGCATAGCTGCCCTCAAAATGGACAACAAAATGTCCAGGTATCCGACCACTATGCGGTACGCATACATGATATGTGATCGCATAGTGGACTGTAGATCCGCGCAATTCTAGAAAATTATATATTTTAAGTCCTGGGGTACTTTTTAATCCAAAGGGGTCCGTTTTTAGAATTTCTATTATTATATCTACATGGGGACCTATCCGGGCATCGTTTTTAGTCAGAAAATTTGCGGATCTTTACAGGCCATCTCACCGAGACATCATCCTTTTCTATAAACTATCTCATTTCATCTCATACTCAGCTTTCCAATTCATTGGCAGTAGTGGCTACAATGATAATATCATTCTTGGCACTTGGTCGTATCTCATATTTCATGCTCACCCTTTTCGGTTTCAAACATCATCATCATTATCAACAACAATGCTTTTCAATTCAAGACGTTAAGTACATATGTTGAGCAATTAAGAGTCTTAGACACATAAAGGTTTTTTCACATAATTTGGAATAATAACCTTCATTCAAACTTTGCTTGAAGTCATAACATTCTTAACACACAGCCCATACTTTGAACACATTCTCAAATGATAGCATAGCATGATAAAAGCATTTGGAACACACATTGAACATATAACTTTCAACACAAGTTTATTCAGAATAGCCAATTTCATAATAACCAACTCGTGTCTTACATAACTTACATAAACACCATGGGATTTAATTCTAAGAAAGGAGTTTAGCCGACATACGTCAATTGAGATTCCTTAAACTCTAAAATGATCCAGAATTTTTAGCAACTTCAATCTATTTTAGAAATATAACAAGTTGAACCAAAATTAGGAAGATGATCATGGGTCTAGCTCATTTGAGAATTTTATCAAACACTATGTGTGCATTAAGGTTTCAAGGTCCTTTTATGGAGGATTCCATCATCCCACAGCCCATTCTTTACCATTTTTAGCTCACAATCTTCCTACACCATTTGATAACACATGCATGCAAAATAAACAACTCCCAACCCCAAGAATTGTCTTGTTAATTACCCATTTTTAGTTAAATTTCGAAATTAAGGGTTAGGGTGTAGAATCATACCTCTAGGATGAAGACCTAGTGAGTATTCCTTGTTAATCTTCAAGGATTTGAGCAAGTGTCGAAGGACAATCTGTTGAAGATCACTCTCCCACTCTAGGGCACTCTCTCACTATCAAAATATCAGGTTTTAGCTTAAAAATAGCCCATTGCGTCCATTTAATAGAAGTAGGGTCGGGTTATAAAAACTCAAAAAAGGAACTTCGGAACAGAATATGTGGTCGCATATGAGACCGCATAATGCTTCTTTGGTCCGCGAACTAGGCCGCAAATTGTCCCTCTGGAACTGGGCTGGTCTGCCCCACTCTGCGGCCATTATGCGGTCCACAGACCTATTTTGTGGTCGCATAATGCACTACAGAAACTCCTATCGCAAAATTTCCAAATTGGATCTGTGATCAGTGTGCGGCCTGGGAAATTGTTTTGCGGTCGCATAACTGGCCGCTAAGTGATATCCAAAAATGCTCCAAATGACTGCCTCACTCTACGGCCATTATGCAGCCTACATAGTGATTCTACGACCATATAATGGGCCGCAGAAATGCCCTTTTCTGCCAAACATTTTTTTCCAACTCCTCAGCGCACTGTTCAACCAAAAAAGTTCATACTGCAGCAACACGCCTACCTCGACACCACGAAACCCCGGGTTTTAGGAAAATATTTACGGGGCCTTACATCCTCCCCCACTTAAGATCATTCGTCCTCGATTGGGGGGTCAAATTTCACTATTAGCATCTTATGCGACTCAATTTCCATACCACACACCAGCAGCCCCAAATTTGACTAACTCCCTAAATTTCCAAAAATTTTGCTAGAGTTTCCCCTGTAACTGGGCTTATCCATCTGCTAGAGAAACCTAGAAACACATCCTAACAACATATACATAACCCAATGACGTAACATAGCACAAAACAACACCAAATGTGGCCTTATAAGCAATATATAACCAGAAAGGAGCACTTTTACATTAACTAAACAAGTGATACAAAAATTCATAGGTGACAATTTCATAAAAAGATTACATAGCTATTCAAACAAGTAAGGATACTTCTTCTTCATATTTTCCTCGGCCTCCCAGGTAGCCTGTTCAACCTGCTGGTTTCACCATAACACCTTCACGGAGGCAATTTCTTTATTCCTCAACTTTCGGACTTGCCTATTAAGAAGGCCAACTGGAATTTCTTCATATGACAGTTCTTCATTAGCCTCAATCGCCTCAACTGATACGATAAGCGACGGATCTCCGACTACTTTATTCAACATAGACACATGAAATACCTGGTGTACTAATGACATCTCAGGTGGTAGCTCAAGCTTGTACGCCACCTGACCAATTCTTTGAATGATTTTTTACGGTCCGACATACCTAAGACTCAGTTTACCTTTCTTCCCAAAACCGCATTATACCTTTCATGGGGGAAACCTTCAAGAATACCCACTCATCTTCTTTGAACGCCAAATCTCTGCGACGAATATCTGAGTAGGACTTTTGATGACTCTGGGCCATTTTCAACCGCTCTTTAATGATTTTAACCTTTTCCATAGCCTTATGCATGAGGTCTGGTCCTATCAACCCAGCTTCCCCAATCTCGAACCACCCAATGGAATACTACAATATAACTCTTCAAATGGTGCCATCTGAATACTAGCATGATAGTTGTTGTTGTAAGCAAATTCTATAAGTGTCACATGATCATCCCAGCTACCCTTGAAGTCAAGAACACAAGCACGCAACATATCCTCAAGCGTATAAATAGTCCGCTCTGCCTGCCTGTCGGTCTGTGGATGAAAGGCTATACTAAGATTCACCTGAGTACCCCAAGCCTTGCTTAAATTTCTTCCAAAAGTTAGATGTGAACTGAGCTCCTCGATCAGAAATGATAGAAACTAGAGTGCTATGCAACCTGACTAGTTCCTTGCTATACAACTGAGCATAGTGTTCCGTTGTGTCGGTAGATTTAACAGGTAAGAAGTGTGCTAATTTCATGAGTCGATCCACAATTACCCAAATTGAGTCGAACTTGTGCGGAGTGCGCGATAGTCCTACCACAAAATCCATATTAATCATTCCCCACTTCCACATTGGAATTTCTATGTTCTATGCCAACCCACCAGGCTGATGGTGTTCGGCCTTTACTTTCTGACAACTCGGACACCTTGCCACAAAGTCCACCACATTCCTTTTCATGTCATTCAACCAATAGACTTCCTTGATATCTAATACATCTTTTTAGATCCCGGTGTACGGAATACCTGGAAGTGTGAGCCTCGATCATGATCCTCTCCCGGAGACCATCCACATTTGGAACACATAGCCGCACTTGGTACCTTAGTGTACCATCATCCATTCCAAAAAACCCCATAGTTTTATGTTTATGAATCCTCTCATTCAAATGTACCAACAATGGATTGTTGTATTGATTCTCTTTGACTTCCACAACAAGCAATTATTCAGCCCTATTTTGCACAATTACCCCTCCTTTACTAGAGTCCACAAGATGAATTCCCAAACTGGCTAACTGGTGAAATTCCTTGGCCAACTGCCTCTGACATACCTCTAAGTGAGCAAAACTGCCCATATATTTCCGGCTAAGAGCATCTGCCGTGACATTAGCTTTCCATGTGTGATATAAAATATCAATGTCGTAATCATGAGTAACTCAAGCCATCTTCTCTGCCTCAGATTCAGCTCCTTATGTTTGAAAATATATTGAAGGCTCTTGTGGTCCAGGAATACATCCACGTGAACCCCATACAAATAATGATGCCAAATCTTCAATGCGAAAACTGCCGCCGCAAGTTCTAAGTCATGTGTCGGATAGTTCTTTTCATGATTCTTGAATTTCCTAGAAGCAGAAGCTATAACCATGACATGTTGCATTAATACACACCCAAGTCCTATCCTTTTAGCATCACAATATACCACACACCACTATGTACCCTCATATAGGGTCAACACTGGTGTCGTAGTCATTCTTGATTTCAACTCCTCGAAGATCCTTTCACAAGAATCAGACCATTGACACTTAATGGCCTCTTGCATCAACTTAGTCAATGGAGTGGCAAGAGTATAGAACCCTTCCACAAACTTTTTGTAATACCCCGCTAATCCCAAGAAACTAGGAATCTCTATTGGAGTGGTAGGTCTAGGCCAATTCTTCACAGTTGCGATCTTTTGAGGATCAACCTTAATTCCTTTCCTGGAGACGACATGACCCAAGAATGTGACAGATTCAAGCAATATTTCACATTTTGAAAACTTCGCGTATAATTGGTGTTGATCAAGAGTCTGCAGAACTGCCTTGAGATGATTGTCATGGTCCTCTCGACTTTGTGAATATACAAGAATATCGCCAATGAACACTATCACAAAGGAGTCAATAAAAGGCATAAAACCCCTACTCATAAGATCCATGAAAGTTGTCGGGGTATTTGTTAGCCCAAAAGACATTACCAAAAATTCAAAGTGCCCATACCGGGTCCTGAAAGCTATTTTCGGAATATCCTGTTTCCTGATCTTCAATTGGTGATACCCAGACCGTAGATCAATTTTGGACAAGTACCTAGCACCTTGTAACTGATCAAACAAATCATCTATTCTTAGTAATAAGTACTTATTTTTTGTTGTGACTTTGTTGAGTTGCTGGTAGTCAATACACATCCTTAGTGACCCATCTTTCTTTATTACAAAGAGAAACGATGCGCCCTAAGGTGACACACTCGGTTGGATGAAACCCTTCTCTAATAAATCTTTCAATTGTTCCTTTAGCTCCGTCAATTCTACTAGTGCCATCCTGTAGGGCAGAATGGATATAGGTTGCGTGCCTGGCATCACATCAATCCCAAATCAATCTCCCTGTTTGGCGGGAATCCCAAGGATCTCATCAGGAAAGACCTCCGAAAATTCATTCACAACGGGCATAGACTCGAGTGTAGGTGCCTCAGCATCGATGTCCGTGACACGGACCAAATGATAGCTACACCCCTTGTTAATCATCTTCGTGTGCCTTAAAGGTAAGAAATAAACCTACCTTTTTGCATCGCATTAACCCCCTTCCATTCAAAAACTGGCTCATTTGGAAATTCAAACCTCACAGTTCTAGTTCAGAAATCAAGCTTGGAAAAACATGAATAAAGCAAAGTCATTCCTATTATTACATCAAAATCAACCATCCCCATTCAATGAGATTGGCCATGGTGTCCCGACCACGTACCGTGACAACACAACCCCTATAAACCCGTGCGGCCTCAATAGACTCGCCAATCGGAGTAGATACAGAGAACGGCTCATGAAGTTGATCTGAGTCTATCCCAAATTCCATAGCAACATAAGGAATAACATAGGACAAAGTGGAACCGGGATCCATAAGAGCATACACATCATGAGATTGGACAGTAAAATATACTCGAGACAATGTCTTGAGAAGCCTCTGCTCTCCGACGACCACTCATAACATAGAAACGGTTGGGTCCTCCCAAACTCTACGCACCACCCCTAGGTACACCATGCCATGCGGGTGCTGGAGTGCCACGAGCTGGAGGGGGTGTTGAGGATGTAGTAGTTGCAGAACTGGATGCTTGTGTTGTACCCCAGCCCCCACCCTGGCGGGATGAATGACACTCTCTCTGAATATGACCCCTCAATCCGCACCCGTAACATATGGGTAGGTCCATGTAGCAGATCCCCAAGTGTATCTTCCCACACCTGGAGTATGGGGGCCTCCGTTGTTGTTGGAATCTCCCTCCTGACCGGCACTACTGGTAGGGTCCCTTGTTTCCCTGGCTGGGCCTGAAACGACTCGCCTGCTGCTGACTGGGCTCTGATGGAGGTGCACTGGCTAAACATTGAGCAAAAGACTGGGATGGCCCTGATGACCCTCCCCTAAATGCTGACCTACCACCACCAAATGAATCTCCAAGGTTTCTCGTGGACTGGACCTTACTGCTACCCTCTCGCTCCATTGTATTCTTCAACTTACGGTTCTCTGTAGCTTGATTAAATGTCATCATCTTCCCAAAATTCATGTCATAATTCAAGGCAGCTGTAGCAGCCTCATTGATAACCAAGGGGCTAAGGCCCTGCACAAATCGGCGCACTCTAGCCTCTATATTAGGCAACATATGAATAACATATTTGGACAGGCGCGCGAACTCCATGTGGTACTCCCACACACTCTTACCACCCTATTTAAGGTTCTAAAACTCTGCGGCACGGGCTACCCTAGTCTCGGCAAGCAAGAAATGATCCATGAAGGTGTCAGCAAATTCACTCCACCTTGCTGGAGGACTCCCATCTTCACGGGAGTCCTCCCACAGCTCAAACCAAGAATAGGCCACCCTTTTCAGGCGGTAGGCGACCAACTCCACTCCCTTTGTCTCAGTAGAGCGCATAACTCGTAGAGTCTTGTGTATCTCATCAATGAAGTCCTGGGGGTCCTCCTCGGGATTAGCACCCCTGAACACTGGAGGATCTAACTGAATAAACATGTTCACCCAGGAACTAATAGAATCCCTTTGTTGGCTAGAAGAAGTGGGTGCAACATTTGATCTCTAGGAAAAGGAAGACTCTATCTGTGTCAACATTTGTATGGCTCCCTAAGATCCCCGTCAGAAATACCAGAACCGGAAGTTGGGGCTAGAGGTGGAACCGGAATATTATTTGGAAGAATCGTCGCACCCTTAGTAGGTGCAGTGTAATGACCCGATCGGTCGTTTTGAGATCCAACGCGTCGTTCAGCAGTTGGGGGTCATGAACAGCTTCATTTCGGGTATTGTGACTTGTGTGTATGGTCAGAGTTGAAATTCAAGAGGTTCGGAGTTAAATTGAAAGGAAGATTCTCATTTCAGGAGCCTTAAGTTTAAGAAATTAAGTAAGACTAGAATTTTGAGTAAACGACCTCGGAATGTGGATCTGAAGGTTCCAACAGGTTCGTATGATGATTTCGGACTTGGACGTATATCCGGAACGGGTTTTGGTTAACCCATGAGCGTTTCGGCGTGTATTGTAGAAGTTAGTATTTTAGAAGAATTTCATAAATTTGGGTTGCAAGGCATTTTAGTGTTATAGATGTCTGTTTGGGATTCCGAGTCTGGGAATAGCTTCGTATGGTGATTCTGGAGTTGGGAGCGTGATCGGAAGTGAATTCGGATGTCCGTAGGTCATTTAGAAGTCATTTGGCTAAAGATAGAAATTTGAAGGTTTTTGAGAAAATCTGACCAGAAGTGGAAATTTTGATATCGGGATCAGAATGCGATTCCGAAAGTTGGATCAGGTCCGTAATGTCGAATTTGACTTGTGTGCAAAATTTGGGGTCAATCGGACGTGATTTGATAGGTTTCGGCATCGGATGTGAAAGTTAGAAATTTCAAAGTTCATAAAGTTGAATTCTTGCGCGATTCTTGTTTTCGGCGTTGTTTGATGTGATTTGAGGCCTCGACTAAGTCCGTGATATGTTTCCAGACTTGTTGGTACGTTTGGACGAGGTCCCGAGGGGCTCAGGTGAGTTTCGGGGTGGTTTCAGACCATTTCTAGGCCATTTATAACTGCTGGTTTTTGGCTACAGTAGTGTTCTACGCGATCGCGGGGAATTGGTCGCGATCGCGGTGAGTAAAATGTGAGAAATGGGCCAGTGAATCACGATCGCGGAAAGCCTTTCGTGATCGCGTAGAGTAAATGTTCTGCTGCACTTACCCAACTTCGGAGGCTCATATCTCACAATCTATAAGGACTTTTGAGATGGTATAAATATTAAAGTTCTATCCCGTTGTGTCTAGTTTCTATAAAAGTAAATCATTAATGATTTGGATTTGTGTACAAATAGATATGGCTGTTACACTACAGGGTGTCCGGGAAGATGAAGAAGAAAGTTGTGTTGCACATGGGCTGATTTTGCCAGATTATATCTAGAAATCTATAAGGAATTGGCAGATGACCAACACATGAAAGTTGTATATATTTGAGTCTAGTTTTCAGAACATTTAACCACTTGTCATTTGGAGTTGTGTGCAAAAGGTTATGACTATTCTACTGAAGGTTGTCCGGGCAGGCTGGGCAATTATTCTCTGCGATCGCGAAGCTCTTTCCGCGATCGTGAAGAGCAATTTTTGGGCTGGAAAATTGTTCTCCGTGATCGCGAAGCATTTTCCGCGATCGCGATGAGTAAATACCTGGGCAGAATGATATTTTAGTGGGTTAGCTCATTTTTCTTCATTTCTTCACTTGGTTGGGGCGATTTTGGAGGATTTCAAAGGGCAATTTTCATAAAGCATCAAGAGGTAAGTGGTTCCTTCTCATTTCCAAGTTAATTCAAGGTTTACACATGAGATTAAACGTGAAAAATTGTGGAAAAATTGGAATTTTGGAAGAAACCTAGAATTTGGGTAAATGTGATTTTTGCCACGAATTGAGCATAAATTTTGGAGTAAATTGTGTAATTGAATTAGTAAAGCTTCGGGTAGAGATTTTCTTCAAGAAATTTCGAAGTCCGGGCACGTGGGCCCGAGGATATTTTGGTCATTTCATTGAGCCGGGCTGAGGAACTCTGTAATTTGAATTTGTTATGATCAATTGAGTATACTTACATTGAATTATCGTTATTTGGATAGTTTGGGGGCGTTGCGCATCCGTTGGGGTCGTTGTAGGGGCTCGGAAGCCGGTGATGAATCTTCGGAGTGAGGTGAGTCTTCTTTCCAACCTCGTAAGGGGGAAATGTCCCCATAGGTTCCTTATTTGTTATGTATACATGTTGTGGGGGGCCGCGTACGTACCAAGTGACGAGAGTCCGTACGTGGCGACTATATTGCTATGTTGGGTAGCTTTATGACTCACGAGCATGCCTCTATGTGCCTTATTTGTACCTTGTATGTATTGTAAGTCGTGATTGTTGTTGAGACGACATGGAATTATAGTGGTATTAGCACGGTCCTGTTGGGTTCACTGTTGATTCGGTACACACATAAACCTATATATGAATATGCACTTGTTATCGAGTCAGCACACGAGTCGCAGGCATGATGCGCGATCGTGGGTAGCTTATTTTTATCAAGCCAGCACACGAGTCACAGGCATGATGCGCGATCGTAGGTAGCTTATCATTATCGAGTCAGCACACGAGTCACAGACTGGAGGCGTGATCGTGGGTCAGCTCATATATTATTATTATCGAGTCAGCACACGACTCGCAGGCATGATGCGCGATCGTGGGTAGCTTATCATTATCGAATCAGCACACGAGTCGCAGACTGGAGGAGCGATCGTGGGTTAGCTTATATATTATTATTATCGAGTCAGCACACGAGTCGAAGGCATGATGCGCGATCGTGGGTAGCTTATCATTATCGAGTCAGCACACGAGTCGCAGATTGGATGCGCGATCGTGGGTCATCTTATTAATATTGAGTCAGCACGCGAGCTGCGGGTATGATTCGTGATCGTGGGTTAGCTTATGACCTCAGTCCTTATGACTCCGGCCGGTTGTCTTGTCTATGTCTGTATATGCTCCTTGGGTTCTGGTTCACTTATAATTTGATAGTCATGCATTGGTTAAGAGAAAATTATAGTACATTGAGGTTCATTTTCAGTTATTACCTGATTTTCCTTATTTGATATGCACGTGTTGTTTACTGTCCTACTTGCCTACTGCTTTCGCCATATCCTGTCATATATTATATTGTTGGACCTTAGTGAGTGTCTAGTCGACCTCTCGTTACTACTTCTTCGAGTTTAGACGGGATACTCACTGGGTACATATATGTTTATGTACTCATGCTACACTTTCTATGCATTTTGTTGCACAGGTATCTTTATAGTTCAACGAATGATTTGGAGACTTACTCGGGCTGCATTCATCCGGAGGCATTCCGTAGTTGACAGAGTCTCCTTCTTTCTATATCTTTACATTGTATCTCTACTGCCTTTGTCCCATTTATTTCTCGGACAAGAGTTGTATAATTGTATAAATTCTTAGAAACTGCTCATGTACTTGTGTCACCGAGTTCTGGGGATGTGTTGAATCTTGTTTTATTGAATTAAATGGATTTCATGTCGTGTTTAATTTACAAAAATTTATTTATTTGATTATGAAATGCAATAAAGGCAACGATTTCGAAATTGTTAAACAGGAAGGTATTTCAACTGATTAAGGGGTTGGCTTGCCTGACAGTGGTGTCCGGCGCCATCACAACCCATAGGTTTTGGGTCGTGACATGCAGGAACTGGTGTAGCCTGGTCAGGTGTAGTGGAATCAGGCAGTGTAGTAGTCGGGGGAATATTCTCGCCCCTCGGGTACTCACCCACATCATCAAGTAAAGAATCAACTACACGAGTTAAAGGAGGAACAGTCTCACAATCAGCTTTATCGCACGATCCAGAATATCAAAGAAGGGTATTATTCATAAATGTCCAAGTAACCTCCAACTTATAGATGTGGTCGACAACACAGCGATAAGAAGGACTCTGGTAGAAACGTCTCCAAGACATCCTAGGACACTTTAAAACCTTAGGCTCTGATACCAAGTTTGTCACGCCCAAAACTCGGGGAGCGCGACCGGCGCTCAATCGATATAACCCGACCGAGCAAGCTTGTAAAATACCTTCTACCCAAGCTTACTCAAGAATAACAGTATAATCCACTTCATTAATTAAGCGATGAGGAGGATCAAGTAAACAACAACTCAAATTCGTTATCAGTAGTTACATCATTTATAAGTTTCAAAATACATATTCTTTCATAGTCTGATGTAGAACGTGTGATACAATTACAACATTACCAATTTAACTTTCCCCGTACCAACATACCACACACGCTATGTTTACGGAGCCTCTATTAGATACAAAAGAGTACAATGATAATGTTGGCGATAAGGCTCCGGCCATACCTCAAACACCATGTGCAAAGAACAAAAGATACATGACCCCAAAAGAAAGTGAAGCTCACCAAGTCTGTTGGGAAGAGGGTGTATTGCTATCACCGATCAATGCATCCTGCTGTGTAACCACCTGCATCCATTGAAGATGCAGCGCCCCCGATAAAAGGGACATTAGTACATATGGAATAGTACTAGTATGTATAACTAACCCCACTCTTAATAGAATGAGTAATAATACAAGGAGAACTAACATGAAATCAATACAAGCCTCAAACAATACCAAGACAATCACCACCATGTGTGCGGCATGGCGTCCGATCACGACCTAATTGTCTAGGCCGTCGGACGCGAGACATCGTCCTTTTCTATAAACCATCTCATCTCATACTCTTTTCACATATTTCCAATTCATTGGCACTAGTGGCCACAATTATAATATCATTATTGGAATTTTTCTGTATCTCATATTTCATGATCACCTTTTTCACTTTCAAACATCATCATCATTATCAACAACAAGGCTTTTCAATTCAAGACTTTAAGTACACATGTTGAGCAATTAAGACTCTTAGACACATAGAGGTTCCCCCCCCCCCCCCCCCACCAATTTTCCTCAAAAAATCATTCTAAAACTTTCTTTTAGTGGTGAGAAT
>ML248958.1:0-29638 GCA_005239495.1 Nicotiana undulata
CGAACCTTTGTTTAAGGGATTCCTTTGACCTAAAGCTTTAGTTTAGTTACTTGATATTACCACACATTTTCAGTGTTATTCTCCAATTGTGCTATACCCAATCATATATACCTAATATAACCAAGCCACTTTACGTATATTACGTAAGAGAAGAGAAACAAACACATGGGGTCTCACATATACATAATCATATACAACCCACACAATATCTACGGAGCCTCTAAGAGTTCTTAGGAGTTTTACATAGCCGGAAAAAAGGCCCCGGATATACCTTTACAACATAAGAAAAATAGGATAGTATAATACACACGCGGCCCCGAGAGGAAGAGGGGCTCACCAAAACTGCTGAAGAGATGAAGAGGAGGTACCACTAACGGTGGGCCGAGCTACCTGCTATAGAGCCACCTACATCCATATAAAAGATGTAGCGCCCCCGGCAAAAGGGACGTTCGAATTGTGGAATAGTACTAGTATGTATGAACAAACTTTACCCTAAGTACAATCAAGTAATACACAGATAAGAGACAGTTAATGGAACCAACAAGTATTGCATAGAAACAGAAACAACCAAAATCAAGAGTTTCACAGATTCTCCTTTCAAAACCACCATATTCAATAGTTTCACAGATTCTCATTTCAACACAACCATATTCAAGAGTTTCACAGATTCTCATTTCAACACAACCACATTCCACCATTATTACCTCGTCCACCCTTATTACCTCGTGTTGCGGCGTGCAACACGATCCCACTAGACAATCACATTTCATAACAACAATCACCAACAATTAAATCACAAAGATCTTCATTACAAGGAACAAAAGTTCATATCAACAATTCGCTATGTGGAATCAAAGCACAATGACTCTCACCAAGCAGTAATTCATGTACACCGTGTTGCCATAATCGTTCAACTCAATTACATCATTTCACAATGCCCTTTTTCATTGCTTACCACACATGGTTTTTACCCATTATATACACTCCCACACTTGGGCACATTAACATTCTTTCATTCATTAACACATACTTTCATATCGATACTCTCGAGCATTTACATGATTTGCACATAATAAGATAGGCACAACAAACCACTTTTCAAAATCTCAACCAGCATAGTAGTCAACAAGAAATTCAGGGAGTGAAGTATTACGCCTCAACACAAATGGACAGTAAATTCACATATTCTCAAACAAGGTACACATACCATATGCTCGGACACCAAAAAGAGGATTCTACAAAGGTTAAAGTTAGCCATACATACCTGGAGTCGAAGTTCCCTTCTAATTCCTATTCCCAAATCACCGTACTGTCAAGCAACGTCAATTTAATTCATAATGTAACACATTCATCTTAGAATTGGGAATCATGAACACAATTCAAACTCGCTTAGGCATTTTATCGAATGCTATGTGACCCCTCAGATTACCAACCCCTTCTTTGTGAATATTTACTCTAACCCACTTCCCTTTACTTGAGTGTGACAATAAATGAACATGCATGCAAGGTTCTTCACTTTTATCTTCAAGAACCCATTTGGGGGAGTTCTACTATTAACCAAAAATCTGAAAATTTAAGGAAAATGAGGTGGGGACTTACCTATTAGAATGATGAAGAAGATTACTCAAAATTCCCAAGCCTGAGTGATTTCGAAAAATCAAATTGATGAAGAAGGAGCTTTCTCTCTCAAGAACCCTTTCTCCCTTCTCTCTATTTTGTTTAGAAAATCGTTAAAAATAAAGGGGGGGTATTTTATTAAACAGGGGGTCGGGTTTTAAATATTGAAAATAGGAGCCCCGACACAGAAATGCGGTCAGGAATGCGATCGCATTTTGGGTATGCGGTCCGCATTCCTGTCGCATAGTTGGCCCTCAAATGGGCCAAAATTGGAAAATAATCTGCCCAGCTATGCGACCTCTATGCGGTCCGCATACCTGTTATGCGATCGCATAGTGCATCGCATAACCTCCCTCGCAAAAACAATGGGGCAAGAATGCGACAACTATGTGGTCTGCATACCCAAAATGTGATCGCATTCTGGGCTGCATAGTTTTCCTCAATTTGGACAGAAGCCTGATCATGTATGTGACCATTATGCGGTCCGCATACACGTTATGTGATTGCATAGTGCGTTGCATAACAACACAACTATGGAAATTTTCATTTTTTTCAAGTTTCGGGGTACGTTTTACTCAAAATAGGTTCGTTTTAAGAATTTCTACAGTTATAACAACACAGGGACCTATTCAGGCATTATTTTAGACATAGAATTTCACGGGTCTTTACAGCGAGGCACTATTTCTATGGTCTGCAAATTTAGTACTGCGACCGCAAGGCACTCTTTGTGGTCCGCAATAGTATGATTGTGACAGCAAGATAATATTTTCCGGCTGCAAAAATCTTATGCGGACCGCAATTTGAAGGAACCCTGGACTTGGCTTTTTGTCATCTCTATGATCTTTATTCCTAGCCCAACTTTTGCGGCTGCATAATTTTCTCAAATTCTGTTGAGTTTTCCTTCTTTGATTGCAGCCGCATATAGAATTCTGTGTACCGCACATTGTAAGCTTATGTGCCTTTTATTGCCTTGTGTTCAGTCTACTCCTTTTTAGTCAAAGTTCATCTCAGGAGTCCAACTTATAACATACCTGCAATTTAACACATTTCATTAGTTTCGGGGACATAATTCAAATCTTTTTGACTAAAAGAAAAGCTAAAAGGCGATAAAAAGTAGTCAAACCCCACTTATTAGAAGTGAAATTTTGTTATTGAATTGAAGATTATCTAGCAATTCATTAGTGGAGACCTCGAAGGTGAAAAACTTGCAGTGCTCCTATCCGTATTCTTCGCATTCGAACTCTGAGGGGGAATAATATGAGGATACGACAACAATGACTGTTACATTGACCGGAAACAAAGATAAGAAATATAGTGTATCATCGGGACCGGGGACTGCGTGGCCAGCGTGGCCAACCCCGTAGAAATAAGTTGTACATGTTTGCCACAAGAAATGGCAATTTCTTTTTAGCATAAGGAATGCTTACGTACTCTTTGAAAATGGAAGGAATAAAGAAAAGTCCTTTTATTTCTATCTTTAGCGATTTCGACATCAATGTCAATGACACCCGCTTTAGCCTCTTCCAAGGTTTTTCTCCTCATGTTGTACATCATATGTTTTTAAAAAAATGAGGGAAGCCGCTTGATGCTTGAGTTCTTCTTTGAGTTGGTCAACCTCGGCATAGAGGTTTTTCCCGGGCAGATCTAACGGACTTGAGGCTAACATCTAGTTCGCGAACAGTGGAGTTGAAAAGTCTATTATGCTCAATGGTCTTCTTATACTTCTCCTCTAATTGGGCATATTTTGCCCCGACAACAGCAAGCTATTCAGTTTTTGAATTCAATGCTGCCTCCAAATTAGTTAATCTTTCAGCGGAGGCAACCTCGCGATAAGATGTAGCAAGAATGTCACTATGGACTTCAGCCCATCTAGTCCTATATCTTCAAATTGAACCCTCAACGGGTCGATATGTTGGCTAAGGGTCTCTCCTTCTTGCTCGCTTTGCTGCAAAAGAGCCTCCAACACAACAACCTCAGCAGCTTTGGCTTCCAGTTATGAAAGGCGAGCAACAGTTTAGTCTCACTAGATCAAAAGTTGATCCCGCCCGGAGCTAAGTTCTTCTTAATCCCGAATCAACTTTTGGAGGCCCTTGGAAGCAAGGAAATTGGCATGCGAAACAAGAAAGGAAAATTCCAAATATTACCAAATTAAAGATAAAAGAAATGTCAAAGGAAATGAAGAGTATACTGCTGCAGTGTTGTGCATAGCATTGTTTAACAAGCACTCTCCCGAGAAAGCCTGTATCTTTTCCCAATCTTTTTCGGAAGCCAAAAGCTTCAGATAGTTAGCAAGTTCTACCGGTCGGGACAACAAAATCGCATCCGGTAGAGACCGAGAGAGTGACGCTCCTCCGCCTTCGAGGATCTTCTGAGTGGAAGCATAATTTTTCCCCAGATTCCCATGAACTGGCGACTGGGAGGGAGAAACATCCTCTTCTCGGATAGATGCGGCCAGTGGAGATGATGTAGCAGTTGTTGGTTGAAGAGTTGGTGAATAAGGAGATGAAGCCGATGGCGTTGAAGGGTGAGAAGCAACTACGGTGAATGCAATATTGGTTGTTAGTTGCCCGTCAACAAAAGACGGAAGGGACCCGGTACTCATCCCCACAATACTGGGCATAGCGACAGGGATCCAGAAATGGGAGTTGGAATTTTCCACCGTCTTAAACTCCCCCCAGAGCGCGAGGCATCTTCCTCGTATGGTGTAACTAACTTAATAGATTGAGCAGTCTATTGAGTTGAGGAAGGTCGTGATCTTCTAGGTAGAGTAGCCCCATCCTCGTTGGCTTCTCCATCTTCATCAATCATCACGGGATCTATGGTCGGTTCGGGCGGAGGGCTCGTCACCATGACTTTCGGAGATGAATTGGGGGCAACATTATTTTCCCTCTTATTATTTCGCCCAGCCGCGGAGGAACTCCTTCTGTTTTGTGTCTTGTTCTCTAGCCTCGGATTCCGAGAAGAAGCACTCGCACCAGAAGCAGGCCCAAAGATGCATGTCAGTGAAAAGGCCTTATGCAGCAACCTCGATGCATCAGCATGATTAGCCAAAACGTCCTCCTTGGGGATGACAACTGAGCCCTGTGGTAGACCTATATTCAACAGGAGAGAAGAATCAGACAACTTCCTTATGAGAAAAGGTAAAGAAAAGATGAGTTCAACTTACCATAATTTTTGGCCTTCCACCCGTATTTCACTTCCACGTGCGGTTTCGAGCGTAGTAACATCCAAAAGTTTCTGAACCTATTGGTTCAAGCCCTCAAATTTAGGGGGAACCCACCGAGTTGCTGAGAAGGGTAAAGGAAGAAAAATCAATAATGATGAGGAATGGTATTTAACAGAAGGAGAAACCAACGATATACTTACCAATGTGGTTCCATAATTCCAGGAGAGATGGAGCTGAGGTCGGGATGATGTCACTAATAGTAACTAAAATGGACCGTTCCATCCATCCACGGTTTTTATCATCATCCATGTTGGATAGAAGTGGATGGTAGCCTCGCTTGATGAAGTTAATCATTCCCTCACAGAAGATGTTGAGGGAATAGAGGTTCATCAAGTGGGCTAGGGATAGGTCCTCTCCCATTTCTTGGCACAGGCGCTGAGGACAAGAAATCATCCTCCACACGGAAGGACTTACATGTGTTAAACACACCTGGTAGTGGAGGTAGAACTCCACAATGATGGAGTCAAGCTCTCCACTCAGAGAAAATGTCCCCAAAGTGAAGGGATATGTATAGAAGTACGTAAAACCCTTCTTGAGTAAGTTTACTCGCTCTGCCAGATCAGGAGTGATAATGTCTAAATCCTGGCAATGGCAATCTTTCTTCACAGCAGAAATACTGGAAGGGTGATGGAAGAAGGGTATCTTCCAATGACCTTTGTACGAGGGTTAGCATAAGGAAGTTTCTCTTTGAAGTCTTTAGTTGTGACGAGACTTCTGGGAATGATGACGCTCACTGTAGGAGGAGCAGCTTCATCGGCTTTGATTTTTTTCTTTGAGGAACTAAGATTTTTAGAATAAGAAGCTATTCTATGTTAGTGAAGATGGAAAAGATTTTCTCTTATGAATAAAAATTGAAGAAAGGATGAAGTACAAAGTACAAGCTGAATGAAGAGAGTTTGGAGAATTATGAGGTGTGAATAAAGGAGGTTGATGTGTATAATTAAAGGTTTAGACGGCTAAACTCATACAGATAATTGCCTCGATAGCCAACAAAAGTTATGCTGAATCGTGGGTTGATGCATATGTGAGGCATTAAATATGAAGAGACATGCGTCTAATCGACCGTCAGAAGCTTTTAAGAGGGGGTCAGTAAAATTCCCGCCAAAAAGAATATTTCTACCAACTTTTCGATGACACAAAGTTATGTTACTGTAAATCAAGGGGGCTATCTATTTAGGGTGAAATATGTTATATTAAGTGATCGCATAAGGAAGTGACATGTAGAGCCGAAGGCAGAGGATAGCTAAAATGGAAGGCAACTATTCCGTCTGTTACCTATCGCGCCCCCTTTTTCTTCTCCTTTTAGATCAGTCACGGTCTTGACATTATTGGGACAACTCGTTTCCTTTTGGGAAAGGGGTATGCAAGGAATTGAAGAGTCTCCATCTAACGATTTAAGGTGCGTTAGGACACCTATTTGGGGTCATTTACAAACAAGATTTAGACAACCAGAGAAAGGCTAAGGGCTTGAAATTATCCCAAGGGGAAGGTGTTAGGCACCCCTCAGAGTCCACAACTGTGGTTCCCGACCAAACAACTCTGTGAATGTAAGCAAGTAGCAAATAGACAATTAAAGTTAAAACAAGTAAAGAGTTTTGAAAGATTCGCAGTCTAAGCACACGTGTGATACATAAGTTTTGAAAGATTTAATATTTAAGTACTGTTTGAAAGAATTATAATCTTAACATTTATACAAAGGATAGGGGAGTCCTAGGTTGTTTGTCATATGGATCACATCAGTACAATACCCGGTAATCACTCCTCAAAGAGGGGCTACACGTGGTACTAGCGCACCGGTCATCATATCCATATCTACCTTTCACACCCCTTAGCAGTTATTAAAGCGAGTGTTGGTCAACGATCTCTATTGCGTGCTGTTACCCGTCCCTTCCTAATGGCCCTGGAGGAGTTTTGGACCTCTACCTATAGAGGCAGTTCTAGCCAGACCCTCAGGTTTAAAGGAAAAATACTAAGGCGACAAGCAAAACATATAGGACTTCAGTAAATAGGAACAGAAAAGAGCAGATAAGAGGCTCAAATTTACCTCCACAAATAATGCACGTAAACATCACGACTCATACACATATAAGGGCAGTAATGTTAAATAAAATCCTAAGACATGGTGTCTAGGTGAGTTCAGAACATAAGCAGATATGCAGATTTATTTTTGTAGATTCAGGAGCGGCCCCTAATCAGTTTGCCTACTAATTTTAAGACCTGTTAAGCATTAGGAAGCATACACAAAAGAGGCAGATTTCCAGTTTTAACAATTTAATCACCTAAGGCTTTCTTAGGCGGGGGAAGTGTATACTAATTACAAGAATTATAAGATAAAACTATTGTAAATTGTTGCCGAAACATGATGTTCTAGGTGTTGCATAACACACTATTATTGCCAGTTGTTTAGAAAACTGAGTAAAGTTGTTTTATGCCTTTTTCATGAATCAGTAATTAAGCTAGGTGTAATTAAACGAGTGCGAATGAAATCCTAAAACATGGTATCTAATGCAAAAAGGGATGCAGAATGCAGAATTCCTAGGCAGGATTTCTAAATGCACAAGAGTTACAGTATTAGGCACGGCTTCAGAATATACAAAGGTGGCAGTTCATTTTAGTGTTGCTATTTACCCTAGGGACAGGATTTCTAAGTGCATAGCATGGTTATGGCATTATGAGGCATTATTGCATGAATAATGATCCATATTAATATATTTATCGTAGCACAGGATTTCTAAATGATATAACAGTAGTATCAAAATGTTATGCTGAAGCAGTACACATAGAGCCTAAAAAGCATGATCTCTAATGCATGGTTCACACACATTGGTCCTAAATATGAGTTCTATTGCGCAAATAGGGAATATAAACCTAAAGCATGGTTTCTACTCTTTGGCATGCATAGTTACCCTTCCCTTTTCACTATCCATCCCCAAAGTTGTTTACAAATAAATTATTACAGACCATTGCATGAATTACATAAATGAATAAGAAAATAAGAAGTGACACTATAGGGAGCCTACCAATAGGCCCAAATCTCCAAAAATATCAATGCCAACAATGTTTAACAGCCTTTCACATAATTTGGGTGTGTTAGAGTTCCCTAAGGACCTCAAGGGATCCCAGGCAGTGCTCACACCCAGATTTTCATAACCATAATGAGTAAGTGCAGTGTGGAAGGCCAGCTCTAATGCATCAGAGTTTAGAGGGATATCATAGGGACCCCGAGGAAGTCACACATTAGAGGGGCAGAACCTAGGTTTCTAAGAGTATAATGAGAGTGATTGACATAGTTTTGAAAAGGTTAAATAGGAAGACAACTTTTGAAATATAATTGTTTGAAATAAGTTTTTGAGAACAATAGAAGAGTTTACTTTAGTTAAAACAGTTTGAAAAGAAAGAGAGTAGGGTAATCAGAACAAACAACATACCAAAACAGCATACATAGAATAAAATAGGAACTAAAACAAGCTCAACAATCACAAGCAGGGAGATGAAGGGTTGGGGACAAGTATGAAGCACATAAGGGTAATAACACAGTAGGCAAAGTGCATATAAGTTCAAAATTACAGAAATCCTAAGGGGTTTCAAGTACATCATGTGTTAAATACTACAGGCAAACCAAGCAGCACACATTACTGATTATTGTATACCAAGAATCAAAGAAATCATAAGTGAAGCAACATGAAAAAAGGGGGTAACACTTAGTGAACATACTGAGTCTAAGGGAGGGGATACATTAAGAATCATACTAGTAAAGCAGTAAGTAGGCATGCTACTTGCAGGGTAAACAACAAAACCATAAGTTAAAACATATTAGGAACAAGATGAATTGAAGTGCTAAAAGACATATATTGTTTTTGAAACTTAAACTGAAATAAGGACATACTAGTTAGGAGATAGAAAACATAGAATGAAGAGTAAAATAGTATAATGATCAGCCTTGGCTTGCAGCCGGCTGATAATAACAAGTCAAAGAGAATAGAAGAGAGAGTATTTGTGTGTAAGAGAGTTTTGAACAATGTGTGTTCGTGTGTTGTGCTAATGAGAGAGTAGAGTATATATAGTTTGAAAAATGGGAAGAAAATATGGTAACAAATAACAGTTCAGCAAGACTATAGAAGTGAACATCAATTAGAATCAAATTAATGTAAGTATTCCCTTTAATTAGGGAGTCATATACAAACGGTAATAGACAATGATTAAATAAGAAAAGAGAATTGTGTAAGAGCATATAAGAAGCAGCATAAGTACATAGCATATAATTGAGACCGGGTTCAGAATACTCTAATTAAGGAAAGAATATATGAATTAATTTTACAGAATTATTCATAGAAATAAGGTAGGAAATTCTGGAAATCGACAACAAAAACCTCGAGTGAGATTCAAATCACAGAAAATCAGCATCAATTAAGGAGAATATCACACATTTAATGAAATAATAAAAATCAGTAGAGAATATTGTGTAAAAATCAGTAAAGTACTAATCACAATTATTCAAAGATTCAAAGTGGCAAATTGTACTGATTTAAGCGGAATAAATACACATTAGGCAAAATCAGAAACCCTAATCACACAAAATTAGGGATTCACATAGATCAACGCAATAATTAAAGGACTTAGCAGATTAGACATGATTTAGGCAAAAGTAACGAAGAGTCGGAAACCTTAGTGGCAAGCATAGAGCAAAAATCACAAAAAATCACAAAGTACTCGAGAAAGCAAAGCAGTCATACTAGAACAGGTAAAAACATTATCACAAATAAACTCAGAATCACCGATTGAAGCCAAGAATTTTGGGGGTTTCTATAAAAATGACTCGAACAAAAGGGAAAAGCTCAAATAATATTTAAACACGATGAAAATCATGAAATAATGCTAAGAAATCAGAAAGAGAACTGTTTTGAAAAAGGAGTTAAAAACCCTAGTTTGAAAAAATGAAGAATCGTTTAGGGAAAAGGAAAATCTTTAAGGAAAACATGAAAATAACTCATAACATGTATAGATCTGTTACAAATCTAGAAAAATCGGGAGTTTAGAAGTTAGAGTTTCGAAGAGAAAACCCAGAGAGAAGGAGAAGTAACTCAAAATCACCGGTTTTAACCGGAAAGTGGTAAGATCTTACCCGGACAACCATGGACGGCCAGAAAAATGGCATGAGATCATAGGAGGTGAGTGAGCCGCCTCTGGTTCACTTGAGGGCTTCACGAGCAGTGACACACGTTTACGGAGGGAGCCATGAAGTTGGGGATGGTGAAACCACCATGGATTCCGGCAAGGTGACGACCGAAGAAGAGATAGATAGGTTTACCAGGTGGAGCATTTAAAGAGAGATGAAACGACAGAAGGGTTAGTGGGAAATGAGAATGGGGGAAGGGTAGTCATAGAGTTTATTTTAGGAAGGGATTATTTGGTACCGTTGATCGAATTAGATCATCGGTCGAGATTTAATCCGGATTGGGCCGGGTAGTTTAGGAATTGAGCTTGGGGTCCGTTGGGTCATTTAATTGGGGCTAGGATCTGATTAATTTGGGCTAAAATGAAAATAAGGTGGCTAGTTGTTAAATACCCCATTAAATTAACTAAAATTAATTTATAAAACAGTTGATAATTGTAAAAAATGAAATTCTTGCTTAGAAAATAAATTAAAATGATTACTTAGTATTTTTTAAAAATACAAATGATTAATTTCTGGGTAAAAATAGTATAAAATCACATGATTGGACTATAATTGCAAAATTACTGCAATTATAACCAAAATGTGCAAATTTTGCTAATTGTGAAATAATTTTGTCTTAGTAGGACTCTAAATAATAAATAAAATTAAGAAATGCTTTTGAAATCTTTTGTAATGCAATTTTGTAATTAATTATGGAAATAAAATTGCTAGATAAATTAAAATAAATTAATAAAATATAGTAGAATTATAGAAAGATACCAATTGCTATGAAAGCATGATTTTG
Source organism: Nicotiana undulata (assembly GCA_005239495.1). NCBI lineage: Eukaryota > Viridiplantae > Streptophyta > Magnoliopsida > Solanales > Solanaceae > Nicotiana > Nicotiana undulata. The sequence goes on from ML248958.1 coordinate 10,804, forward strand.
AAGGTATATATGCAAATTAAAAATATTTTGAAGAAAAATTGGGTATCAACAACTACCCCTCTTTACCTGGGAAGGATGAAAGAGATGATGGCCAATTTTGACCGAGCGAAACGTTTTGAGAGATTTAGGCCGCACCCTGGCTTTGAGCTGCCTACATATCCCCGATTTTACAGGAATCAAGTCGTATGTAAATCCGGACCCATCGGCGAAGTATACAGATGGAGTTATCGCAAGAACGGACGCAACATATAAGGCTGGATGGGCGAATAGTTTACGGGAGTGGTTAGGTTTGATATGGTTAGGAGAACTGAAGCGGGATCGCTCCTGCTAGGATAGCCGTCGCTTGTCGGGTTACCTGCAAATGAAACAATACAAACATATATTGTGCGCAAATTTAAATATGATGCAAGTTCCCGTTGGACTATGAATGATTTCTTCGGAAGGTTAAGGGTCAGTCCTCGGACCATGATGTCCTAGGCTATGAATTGTTTGGATGATGGATTCGCAGGCCATGAAATGATGTTCTCGGGACATGAAGATGGTGCCTCCGAACGATGACGCCTTTGAATAATGATATCCTTTTTGAGAGATATCCTCAGGCCATGACATGATGTTCTCGGGCCATGAAGATGGTGCCTCCGAATGATGACGCCTTTGGACATGTTGGCGATATTTAACCCATAAAATGCAGTAATATGATGCTGACAAGACAGAGCTTAGTCTTGCGAGTTGAAGGGCAGAGCTTAGCCTGAGAGAGAGGTGAAGTAAACAGTTCCTAAGAGACAGCGCCTAGTCTCGATAAAAAGTAATCGGGAGGCAGAGCCTAGCCTCATGTAGGATGAAGGCAGAGATTAGCCTTATGCAAGTGGAAGGAAGAAAGGTAGCCTTATGCTGATGGAGGTAGAGCTTAACCTCATGCAAAATGAGGACAGAGCTTAGTCCCATGCAAGATGGAGGCAGAGCTTAGCCTTATGCAAAGGGAACGCATAAAGGTTGCCTTATGCAAGCAAAAGGCAGAAAGGTATCCTAATGTAGATGGAGGTAGAGCTTAACCTTATACAGATGGAGACAGAGCTTAGTCTCATGCAAACGGAAGGAAGAAAGGTATCCTTATGCAAGTTGTAGCAGAAAGTTAGCCTTATGCAAATAGAAGGAAGAAAGTTATCCTTATGCAGATGGAGGTAGAGCTTAACCTCATGCAGCTGGAGACAGAGCTTAGTCTCATGCAAACGGAAGGCAGAAAGTTAGCCTTATGCAAGTGGAATGCATAAAGATAGCCTTATGCAAGTAGAAGACAGAAAGGAAGGCTTATGCAAAGATTTAAAAAATGAATATCAGTAGAGTTTCTTAGTTGGTAGTAGATTGCGGTATTGTGATCGTTGTGAGCATTGTGACTACGGACCATTGTTTGTTTGTGTTGATAGAGAATGTCGGCAGGTGCGATGGCTTTGAGAGTCATATCTTGGAACAATATTCGTCCTTTGTGCGGACAATAAATTTTGGGATTTTTTAATCTTTGTGCCTGCATCCAAAGAAAAATCGTGAGTTCTGTAAATGGGGAAGGTTGGTTCGTATCCCCGCTGGATTTTCTTGACTTGTACACTTGGTCTGATGATCATGTTCATGTCATCGGGGTAGACTTTGCTAAAAAAAGCTATTTTCGAAAGTAGGTATGCATGATTTGTAAATATATAGTATAAACATATATTTTAAAAATAGTTTAGATGAACCGACGACCGTGACACAGTTCAAGAAATTGCAACCTCTCCTACTATGGAATTTTGAGGGTCCTCCTCAAAATTCTGCCCCAGTTTGATGGGTTGACGCTTCTAGCTGTTGCACGTGCGGCGATCAGCCGAACTTGCTTCAGAATTTTGAGGGTCCTCCTAAAATTTCTGTCCCAGTTTCCAATTGCGGGGAAAATGGAATTTTTATTGAATTGTGACAGAAACCATAGGGTTGCCTACGTATCCCTTCTTAAACCGGAATCAGATCAGGCGTAGTTCAATTTACATCATTGAGAAAAGCATAAAGGATAACACATAATACCGTTTGACTGCATCTGAATTGATCGACTTCGTCCAGACTTCTCTGTCCATTTCGGCAAGTATGAGAGCTCCTCCTGTCAGTACTCGGTGAACCATATACGGACCTTGACAGTTAGGAGAGAATTTCTTGTATGATTCTTAATGAAGGTATTTCTACTTCAGCAGGAATGACAGCTTATGTACCATAAACCAGCATGTAAGGGGTTGCCCCGATTGATGTGCGGACTGTGGTGCAGTATCCTAATAAGCAAATGATAACTTCTCATGCCACTATTTGTGGTTCTTTATCATCTTTCTCAATATCTTCTTGATGTTCTTGTCGGCGACTTCTACAGCTCCGTTCATCTGAGGTCTGTAGGCTGTGGAATTCTTGTGCTTGATCTTGAAAGTCTCACACATAGCTTTCATCAGGTCGCTGTTGAGATTGGAATCATTGTCGGTGATTATTGATTCTGGAACTCTGAACCGACAAACAATACGATCGCGGACAAAGTCTTCCACGACTTTCTTAGTCACTGCTTTATAAGATGTCGCTTCGACCACTTAGTGAAGTAATCAATCGCTACCAAGATGAACCTGTGTTCGTTTGAGGCAGTAGGCTCGATCGGTCCAATGACGTGCATGCCCCAGTCGGCAAACGGCCATGGTGAGCTTGTTGCATTGAGCTCGTTCAGAGGTACCTTTATCATATCCGTGTGTACCTAGCATCGGTAGCATTTTCGGACATACTGGATGCAGTCCGTTTCCATGGTCATCCAGAAATAACCGGCCTTGAGTATCTTCTTTGCTAAGACAAAACCATTCATGTGTGGGCCGCAGGTCCCATCATGAATCTCCTCCAGTAGTTTGGATGCTTCCTTTGCATCAACACATCTTAATGATCCCAGGTCGGGAGTCCTCCTGTATAGGACTCCTCCACTGTGAAAGAAGTCGTTGGACAATCTCCGAAGCGTGCATTTCTGAGTGTGATTTCAAGCTCTGGGTACTCTCCATTTGCTAAGTACTCCTTGATGTCATGGAACCACGACTTTCCGTCTGCTTCTTCTTCAACATGGGAATAGTAGGCCGACTGGCTATGGATTTTCACTGGAATAGGATCAATGAAATTCTTATCTGGATGATGTATCATGGACGATAGAGTGACCAATGCATCGGCGAACTCGTTCTGAATTCTGGGGACGTGCCGAAATTCTATCTTTGTGATCCTCTTTCTCAATTCCTGCACATAGTGCAGATACAATAGTATCTTGGAATTCTTAGTAGCCCATTCTCCTTGTACTTGGTGTATTAGCAAATCTAAGTCACCAATCATTAGAAGCTCTTGAACGTTCATATCAATGGCCATGTTGAGCCCTAAGATGCAGGATTCATATCCTGCCATATTGTTGGTGCAGGGGAATCTAAGTTTAGCAGATACCGGATAATGTTGACCAGTTTTCGATATTAGGACAACTCCAATGTCGTCTCCTTTAAAGTTTGTTGCTCCATCGGAAAACATTCTCCAACCATCATAGGATTCTGCAATGTCTTCTCCTACGAATGATACCTCTTCATCGTGAAAATACGTTTTCAAGGGCTCGTAGTCCCCATCCACAGGGTTCTCAGCAAGATGGTCTGCCAATGCTTGTCCTTTGACCATTTTCTGAGTCACATAGACAATGTCGAACTCACTCAGCAAGATTTGCCACTTGGCCAGCTTGCCAGTGGGCATGGGCTTCTGAATGATGTATTATAAGGGATCCATCCTTGAGATGATATATGTGGTGTAGGCACAGAAATAATACCTTAACTTTTGGGCTACCCAAGTCAAAGCACAGCAGGTACGTTCCAATAGGGAATGCCGAGCTCGTACGGAGTGATTCTTACTCAGATAATATATGGCCTGTTCTTTTCTCCATGTTTCATCGCGCTGCCCCAGAACGTAGCCGAAGGCTCCATCTTATACTGCAAGGTAGAGTAACAAGGGTCTACCCGGCTCTAGTGGACCAGGACTGGCGGTGTTGACAAGTACTCCTTAATTATGTCGAAGGCCCTTTGACAATCTTCGGTCCATTTAGTTGCAGTATCTTTCTTCAGCATCTTGAAGCGGTTCACATATAACTGTAGACTATGCTATGAATCAACTGATGTAGTTAAGGCGCCCCAGGAAACTCATCACATCTTTCTTGTTCCTTGGCAGAGGTAACTCTTGGATGGCTTTGACCTTTGATAGATCCAATTCTATCCCTCGATGGCTGACAATAAACCCGAGCAATTTCCCAGTAGGGACCCCGAATGCATACTTAGCGGGGTTTAGTTTCAAATTGTATTTTCGCAACCTATTGAAGATTTTCCTCAGATCTGCTATGTGGTCGATAACTTTCTTGGACTTGATAATGACATCGTCCACATATACCTCAATCTATTTATGTATCATATCGCGGAAAATAGTGGTCATAGCTCTCATATAGGTGGCCCCACGGTGTAATGAAAACCATTTTCTCAGCATCTTCCTCATCCATCCAAATCTGGTGGTAACCAGCGACGCGAATGACTATAGTTCATGCTTGGCGCAATTGTGAATCAGGATGTGTATGTTTGACAAAGGGAAATCATCTTTCGGACTGGCCCGATTGAGATCCCGGTAGTCGACAGAGACTCTGACCTTCCCATCTTTCTTCGGCACTGGCACGATGTTAGCCAACCATGTTGGATACTCCACTACCCTGAGAACCTTGGCGTTGATTTGCTTGGTAACTTCTTCCTTGATTTTCAAACTCATGTTAGGCTTGAACTTTTTGAGCTTCTGTTTTACCGGTGGACACATTGGATTGGTTGGTAGCTTGTGAGAAACAATGGACGTACTTAGACCAGTCATGTCATCGTATGACCATGCAAATATGTCTTCATACTCCTTCAGGAATTCTATATATTCTTCCTTCTCTAACAACGACAAGTGGATGCTAATACGAGTTTCTTTGACATACTCTGAATTCCCCAGGTTGACAACCTCAGTCTCGTCCAGATTAGACTTAGTTCTGTTCTCAAAATCCTCGACATCCTTGACAATTTCGTCAGGTATATCATCTTCTTCTTCTGAATCAATGTCCATTTGTTGCGTTGTCTCATTGCATGTCACAGTCATCGGTTCATCACGAAAAGTAATAGTAATGCTTTATAGATAAAGTAATGAGATAAAAATGATAATAATAAATATTGATTCATAAAAACGTAAAAGTGATTTAGATAAATTGAACAAGTGTTTTGAACATTAAAGATCTCATTGCATGAATAGAAAATGCGAAAAAGGAAATCATTTAGTAAAGGAAAATAAACGATGCTTGTTTAGCCTTGCTACCCAGAGACTTGTCGGGCCCTGGCTGTTCTGATAGTCCAGTTCTTAAGAGATGCTCCTCTTCTCACGGCCTGAATGGAAGGGCCTTCCTTCCCCCCCCCCCCCCCCCCCCCCCCCTCAAAAATGACGCAACAATCCATGTCTTCATCTTCCAAGAATAGGTTCTTTAATGCTGCAAGTGCTTCTTCTTTGTCTGACCCCCATATAACCTCGGCCTACTGAAAGGTCTGCTCTAGATGCGGTATCGGCTACTCCAATGAGTAATAAGGACCACGCCAGGGGTGGCGACCAGTTCTTGAACTCTTCCCAAGTATATTTGTACCCTAACCCGAAAGTGGTGTCATGGCGTTTGAGCTATATCGGCTTGGATATCCCTTGAAGTTTCTTGCCGAGCCCTTTACCCGCTCGTACCCTCTCCAGTTCATCATGCTTGCTATTTTACTATCCCACCATTTGTCTTTGTCTATTGCGTTGACTCGTTCAATGTGGTGGTAAATTTCTCCACCCAACTTCCTTCTACCTTCGACTACCGGAATGGTCTGGCGACTATAAATAGGATTGCTTCCGTCGCCATGGATGATTACTTCGTGGTGGTTCCATTCAAATTTCACCGCCTAATGCAGCGTCGATGCCACGGCCCCAGTGACATGTATCCATGGCCATCCTAATAGCAGGTTGTAGGATGCCGATATGTCTATCACCTGAAAATTCACTTCGAACCACGTAGGCCCCATTTGCAAATAAAGGATAATTTCGCCAATGGTGGACCTCTGCGAACCATCGAAAGCTTTCATATTCATCGACCCTTCTCTTATCTCGTACAACCCCTTGCCCAATTTCTTAAGCGTTGTCAATGGACATATATTGAGACTGGACCCCCCGTCTATCAAAATCCTTGTGATGAAGTAGTCCTCACATTGCACAGTGATGTACAGTGCTTTGTTATGTCCTAGCCCTTCAGGCGGCAGCTCGTACTCGTGGAAAGTGATTTTATGACTCTCCGGCACTTGACCTACCATATTGGCCATTTCCCCGTTGGTGATATTGTTTGGAACATACGCTTCGTTCAGCACTTTCATCAAAGAATTTCTGTGTGCCTCTGAATTTTGCATCAATGAAAGAATGGATATGTAAGCTGGGGTTTTGTTTAACTGGTCAATGACAGAGTATTCTTTGGCATGCACCTTCCTCCAAAGGTCATCTCGGCATGTCTCAATGACGGGTGGACTGTTGGAAACTTGTTTGCTCGATTCAGCCAGGTGTTCTGGTGTATAGACCCTGTCGGTCGTTGTCATTCCCTGTGCAGCAGTAGCTTCTTCGATCTTGACCTTGCCCTTCCTTCTTGCCTCGGCTACATAATCCCATGGTACGGCATTGGTGTATAAAGGTGGCGTGGTTGACATCGCCACTATGATTGGTGCAGCTATCTTTACTTTGAATGGAACATGTGCCTTAGCAGGTGGCATCACAGCAACCTCAAATGGTGCAGGCGCATTTGCAATTGGCATAACTTCGACCTCAAACGGCGCAGACGCCTTTGCAGGTGGTGCTGCTTCAAACTCAAAGGGTACCGACGCAGCTTTCTCAGCATCTCCAGATGGCTGAACCTGGACTATGATAGGATTAAGAGTAACTGCTAGCTTCTTTGGATCATCGCCTTCTATGATCAACCCGATCGATCCCTCTAGGTCCCAATCTTCTTCTACCTCGAACATGTTGACGCCTCCAACCTTATGGTCTGGGAGTGGATTGTTGCGCGCATTAGGAATGGATTCCTTTGCTACAATGGCCTTATTATCAATCAGAGACTGTATTTTATCTTTCAGGGAGAGACATTCATCAATCGTGTGTCCCTTCATGCCGAAGTGGTATGCACAGGTTTTGTTTGGATTAACCCACTGGGAAGGATTCTCAGGGGTTACGGTTGGGATAGCTGTGACATAACCAACAACTTTCAGCTTTTCGTACAGCCGGTCGATAGGTTCGGCGATGGCAGTATATTGTTTAGGAGGTCTGTGATCAAATTTGGATCGAGGTCTAGGGAAATTTTGGCGGGCAGGGGGTGACTGATAGTGGGATGGTTGAGAGTTAAATGTATGGTAAACAGGAGCGGGCTGGGAATATTTGTGAGAGGTAGGCTGATAGGTAGGTGGTGGAGATGACTGATATGTTGGTTAGTATATGGGAGAGGATGCTTGGTAAGTTTGTGGAGGCGTTGGCTGATATGTAAGTGGGGGTGTTTGGTAGGTTTGATATTTCAATGGGGATTTGGTTCTCTGTGAAACCATCACGGCTCCCACATCTCTCTTCTTGGACACACCACCAGACTGTAGGGTCTTATTTGTAGCTTGTAAGGCTTCAAAGTTGGCGACCATACCGGTTTTAATTCCTTCCTCAATTCTCTCACCCAGTTTGATAATATTAGAGAATTTATGATTCTCGATCACCATCAACCGCTAATAGTATTGTGGATCTTGAGCTCGGACAAAGAACTTATTCATTTGTTCTTCGTCTAAGGCGGGCCTAACCTTAGCAACTTTAGATCTCCAACGAGTAGCATACTCGCGAAAAGTTTCCGTAGGCTTCTTCTTAAGATTCTGAATGTAGAACACATCTGGCACATTCTCTGTATTAAACCTGAACTGGTCCATGAAATCCGACGCCATGCTCACCCCATTCAACCATTTCTTGGGGTCTTGGCTAATGTACCAAGACAGAGCATCCCATGTTAATCTCCTCATAAACAGCTTCATGCGAATATTCTCATCTTTCCCTACTCCAACTAGTTTATCACAGTAGGTCCTCAGATGGACCCTCAAATCGCCTGTACCATCGAATATCTCGAACTTAGGAGTTTTGTACCCCTCGGGCAGTTCAACATCGGTCTGTATGCAGAGGTCTTCATAGTTCATCCCTTCAACTCCTTTTCTTCCCTCAACACCTTGAACTCGGCTAATCAGCTTCTTAAGTTTTTCAGGCAAATTATTGATAAGCAAATCCTTTTCACTAGACTCAGGTGTGTATGAAATGCGTTGGGTGAAGTGTGGCATAGTCTCCACGTATATGGGGTTGTTGTAATGGCATGGTGCCTGGGTGTAAAGGTGGTCATTTGTGGAGTTTTGTGTCTCGGGGACGAGTAGTGGAGTATTTCTTGCAGTGTGGCAAGCATTGTATTATGGTGGGAGAGTTTGATTCTTTGGTAGAGTGGTGCGGTGATGGGTTGCGGGATGATTCTGTTTGTAGGTATGGGATTTTGGGCGTTAGGATGGCTGAGGGTGGAGGGACCCTGGATCTTGTGTAGTATGATGATGATGCTAGAGTGCATGAACCAACCTTTGGGAAGGGAAATAATAAAAAAGAAAGAAAACAAAAACAAAACAAAAGGTAGCCAAGTCAGCGAGGATTATGAAAAAGTATTACAGTATTTAAACACATAGTACGAGAATATAAAGCGTGTCCTAATTTGGGAGCCTTGTTGCACCCGATGTAAGCCTAGCGAAAAATTGATTTGGAGAATTTAAATGCCAAAATGCCTCATTTATTTAATGTAAAAATAGACGAATCCAAAACGACACTAAATAATAAGCAAGAAATAAAATCATTAATGGCCATCGACCTTATTACATTGATAAAGCAAAAAAAAGAAATCCTATCCTACTTGGTCCAAGAAGGACCTTCCCCAGACTCGATCAACATGTTGTTGGGTTGAATGTCTAGGAGAGACGGTAGGTTACCCAGGTATTTCTTGACAAGTGTCTTATAACTGGAGTGAAGATCTTCCCACTAGTTCAGAAGCTTTGGGTGAATATTGGTAACCATGCTGAATCTAGGGACTTCATGCCTCATATTTCTGCAAGATAAACATGATTATTCCCTAACCCCACCAGACTCGACTATTTAGCATTTATGATTAGCATACAAGCATTTAGTTCTCCAAATAAATGCATAGAACGTGATGATGCCCGTTGGGATTATGAAAACCCGGTGGACTTTGGACAAGGTTGTCTTAAAGGCCATTGTGCGGACAACACATTAGCCTAGCTAGGTTTGACCATGATGCATGCAACAGTATAGCGGAGTAAGGTTTCTATGGGGTTTTAGACCGGTACCCTTGAGCAGACAACTCAAGGGGGAAAGACACAGAACCGTCGACTGCACCGCTGATCGACTAGTTTTACCGCAAATAAGCCTTTCCAAATTTAGGGGTGATAAAAATAGGAAGGGCGCAACCACTCATCAAGCGTTGGTATAGGATTTGTTTTGGCACGAGTGGAGTATGATGTTGAGCATGATTATGTAATAAATAAGCAGTAAAGGCATGTACTCATGTATTTGCACGTTGTGAAGTAGTAAATACAACAGTTATAATTTATAAAGCGATTACAAAAGGAAACAAGAAAACATGTCACTTTTGCTTTTGAGAAAAATTAAATGCTTGAAGGAAATAAATAGTTAATTGCACATAAGGGGAAAGGGAAGAGGTACAAATTCACAAAGTGGTTTGAAATGGTAAAAGCCTAGAAATCTCTGGCAGATTCGCTTGGCTGTCGCGCCCCCTTTTTCTTCTCCTTTCGGATCAGTCAGGTTCTTGACATTATTGGGACAACTCGTTTCCTTTTGGGAAAGGGGTATGCAAGGAATCGAAGAGTCGCTAGCTAACGAATTAAGGTGTGTTAGGGCACTTATTTGGGGTCATTTACAAACAAGATTTAGACAACTAGAGAAAGGGTAAGGGCTTGAAATTACCCTAAGGGGAAGGTGTTAGGCACCCCTCAGAGTCCACAACTGTGGTTCCTGACCAAACAACTTTGTGAATTTAAGCAAATAGACAATTAAAGTTAAAACAAGTAAAGAGTTTTGAAAGATTCGCAGTCTAAGCACACGCGTGTTACAAAAGTTTTGAAAAAAATTAATGTTTAAGTAATGTTTGAAATAATTATAATCTAAACATTTATACAAAGGATAGGGGAGTCCTATGTTGTTTGTCATACGAATCACATCAGTACAATACCCGGTAATCACTCCTAAAAGAGGGGATACACGTGGTACTAGCGCACCGGTCATCATATCCATATCTACCATTCCCACCACTTAGTGGTTATTAAAGCGAGTGTTGGTCAACGATCTCTATTGCGTGTTGTTACCCGTCCCTTCCTAATGGCCCTGGAGGAGTTTAGGACCTCTACCTATAGGGGCAATTCTAGGCTGACCCTCAGGTTTAAAGGAAAAATACTAAGGCAACAAGCAAAACATATAGGACTTCAGTAAATAGGAACAGAGAAGAGCAGATAAGAGGCTCAAATTTACCTCCACAAATAATGCACGTAAACAACACGACTCAAACACAGATAATGGCAGTAATGTTAAATAGAATCCTAAGACATGGTGTCTAGATGAGTTCAGAACATAAGCAGATATGCAGATTTATTTTTGTAGATTCAGGAGTGGCCCCTAATCAGTTTTCCTACTGATTTTAAGACCTGTTAAACATTAGGCAGCATAAACAAAAGAGGCAGATTTCCAGTTTTAACAATTTAATCACCTAAGTCTTTCTTAGGCGGGGGGCAGTGTATACTAACTACCAGAATTATTAGAGAAAACTATTGTAAATTGTTACCTAAACCAGATGTTCTAGGTGTTGCAGAACACACTATTATTGCCAGTTGTTTAGAAAACTGAGTAAAGTTGTTTTATGCCTTTTTCATGTATCAGTAATTAAGCTAGGTGTAATTAAACGAGTGCGAATGAAATCCTAAAACATGGTATCTAATGCAAAAAGGGATGCAGAATGCAGAATTCCTAGGCAGGATTTCTAAATGCACAAGAGTTACAGTATTAGGCACGGCTTCAGAATATACAAAGGTGGCAGTTCATTTTAGTGTTGCTATTTACCCTAGGGACAGGATTTCTAAGTGCATAGCATGGTTATGGCATTATGAGGCATTATTGCATGAATAATGATCCATATTAATATATTTATCCTAGCACAGGATTTCTAAATGATATAACATTAGTATCAAAATGTTATGCTGAAGCAGTACACATAGAGCCTAAAAAGCATGATCTCTAATGCATGGTTCGCACACATTGGTCCTAAACATGAGTTCTATTGCGCAAATAGGGAATATAAACCTAAAGCATGGTTTCTACCCTTTGGCATGCATAATTACCCTTCCCTTTTCACTATCCATCCCCAAATTTATTTACAAATAAATTGTTACAGACCATTGCATGAATTACATAAGTGAATAAGAAAATAAGAAGTTACACTATAGGGAGCCTACCAATAGGCCCAGATCTCCTGAAGTCTCAATGCCAACACTGTTTCATAGACTTTCACCTAATCTGGGTGTGTTAGAGTTCCCTAAGGACCTAAAAGGATCCCTGGCAGTGCTCACACCTAGATTTTCATAACCATAATGAGTAAGTGCAGTGTGGAAAGGCCAGCTCTAATGCCTCAGAGTTCAGAGGGATCTCATAGGGACCCCAAAGCAGTCACACATTAGAGGGGCATAACCTAGGTTTCTAAGAGTATAATGAGAGTACTTGACATAGTTTTGAAAAGTTTAAATAGGAAGACAACTTTTGAAAATATACTTGTTTGAAATAAGTTTATGATAAAAACAGAAAAGTTTATTTTAGTGAAAACAGTTTGAAAAGAAAGAGAGTAGGGTAATCAGAACAAACAACATACCAAAACACATACATAGAATAAAATAAGAACTAAAACAAGTTCAACAATCACAAGCAGGGAGATGAGGGGTTGGGGACAAGTATGAAGCACATAAGGGTAAGAACACAGTAAGAAAAGTGCACATAAGTTCAGAATTATAGAAATCCTAAGGGGTTTCAGGTACAGCATGTGTTAAAGACTATAGAGAAACCAAGCAGCACACAGTACACATTATTGTATACCAGGCATCAAAGAAATCATAAGTGAAGCAGCATGCAAAAGGGGGTAACACTTAGTGAACATACTGAGTCTAAGGGAGGGGATACTTTAAGAATCATACTAGTAAAACAGTAAGTAGGCATGCTAATTGCAGGGTAAACAAAAAAATAATAAGTACAAATATATTAGGAACAAGATGAATTGAAGTGCTAAAATAAACATATTGTTTTTGAAACTTAAACTGAAATCAGGACATACCAGTTAGGAGATAGCAAACACAGAATGAAGAGTAAAACAATATAATGATCAGCCTTGGCTTGCAGCCGGCTGATAATAACAAGTAACCAGAAAGAGAACAGAAGAGAGAGTATTTGTGTGTAAGAGAGTTTTGAACAATGTGTGTTCGTGTGTTGTGCTAATGAAAGAGTAGAGTATATATAGTTTGAAAAATGGGTAAAAAATATGGTAACAAATAATAGTTCAGCAAAATTATAGAAGTGAACATCAATTAGAACAAAATTAATGTAATTACTCCCTTTAATTAAGGAGTCATATACAAACGGTAATAGACAGTGATAAAATAAGGAAAGAGAATCGTGTAAGAGCATATAAGAAGCAACATAAGTACAGAGCATATAATTGAGACCAGGCTCAGAATACTCTAATTAAGGAAAGCATATATGAATTTATTTGACATAATTATTCATAGAAATAAGGCAGAAAATTCTGGAAATCAACAAGAAAAACCTCGAGTGAGATTCAAATCACAGGAAATCAGCATCAATTAGAGAGAATATCACACATTTAAGGAAATAATAAAAATCAATAGAGAATATTGTGTAAAACTCAGTAAATTACTAATCACAATTATTCAAAGATTCAAAGTGGCAAATAGTACTGATTTAAGCGAATTAAACACACATTAGGCAAAATCATAAACCCTAATCACATAAAATTAGGGATTCGCGTAGAACATAGCAAATAATTAAAGGACTTAGCATATTAGACATGATTTTGGGAAGAAGTAATGAAGAGTCAGAAACCTTAATGGCAAGCATAAAGCAAAAATCAAAAGAAATCACAAAGTACTCATAAAAGCAAAGCAGTCATACTAGAACAGGTAAAAACATTATCGCAAATAAACTCAGAATCATATATTAAAGCCAAGAAATTTGGGGGTTTCTATCAAAATGACTCGAACAAAAGGGAAAAGCTCAAATAATATTTAAACACGATAAAAATCATGAAATGATGCTAAGAATTCAGAAAGAGAACTGTTTTGAAAAATGAGTTAAAAATCCTAGTTTGATAAAATGAAGAATCGTTTAGGGAAACGAAAAATCTTTAAGGAAAACATGAAAATAACTCATAACATGTATAGATTTGTTACAGATCTAGAAAAATAGGGAGTTTTAGAAGTTAGGATTTCGAAGAGAAAACCCAGAGAGTAAGAGAAGCAACTCAAAATCACCGATTTTAACCGAAAAGTGGTAAGATCTTACCCGTACGGCCGGAAAAATGGCATGAGATCATAGGAGGTGAGTGAGCCGCCTCTGGTTCACTTGAGGGATTCACGAGCAGTAACACACGTTTACGGAGGGAGCCATGAGGCTGGGGGTGGTTAAACCACCATGGATTCCGGCAAGGCGACGACCGGAGAAGGGGAAGATAGGTTTAGCTGGTGGAGCGTTTAGAGAGAGATGAAACGGCAGAAGGGTGAGGGGGAAATGAGAAGGGTGGAAGGGTAGTCATAGGGTTTATTTTAGGAAGGGATTATTTGAACCGTTGATCAAATTTGATCAATGGTCGAGATTGAATCCAGATTGGGCCGGGTAGTTTGGGAATTGGGCTTGGGGTTCGTTGGGTTATTTAATTGGCGCTAGGATCTAATTAATTTGGGCTAAAGTCAAAATAAGGTGGATAGTTGTTAAATACCCCATTAAATTAACTAAAAAGAATTTATAAAATAGCTGATAATTATAAAAAATAAAATTCATGCTTAGAAAATAAATTAAAATGATTACTTAGTATTTTTAAAAAATTCAAATGATTAATTTCTGGGTAAAAATAGTATAAAACCACATGATTGGGCTATAATTGCAAAATTACTGCAATTATAACCAAAAGGTGCAAATTTGGCTAATGGTAAAATAATTTGGTCTTAGTAGGACTCTAAATAATAAATAAAATTAAGAAATGATTTTGAAATAATTTGTAATAAAATTTTGTAATTAATTATTGGAAATAAAATGCTGGATAAATTAAAATAAATTAATAAAATATAGATAAATTGTAGAAAAATACCAATTTCTATGAAAACATGATTTTGAATGTATATATGCAAATTAAAAATATTTTGAGGAACAATTGGGTATCAACATTACCAGATAGAATGGTGCCCATAAAGATGAAACAGATGTATGCCGCCCAATTGCATTTAGTGAAGAATATTCTATAGCATTTAGTACACTGCCCATTAAAAAGAATTTGACATTCATACCTGTCGTTACACATTCTTCAATGGACCTCATAATTGACATTAAAGAAGGGATTGATCATAGGACCTTGTTGCCTAGGTGCAGCTATAAATAGTAAGCTTTATCATCATTGTAAATGACACAAATTTTCTGGAAATTTTACGCTACACTCTATTCAAAGCTTAATATAATTTTATCTTATTTCATTGTTATTGTGCCAGGAAGCCCTGCTATTAGAACTATTGTTTCTGCTATTTCGTCTCCATCTCAAGGTTAAGTATTGCATATTTATCTAATTCTTCTATTATCTCAGGATCAAATTAATTTACTTGTCTAGAAACCACGTATAAATTCAACTGTATCGTTTTATAGGTAAACAGTTTTCCTCTCCATTATACTCTTTGCTTGTTACATTTGATGTAGCTTCGCTTCTGCTCGCCGCCGTAAAACATCCATTTCATGAAACAAAATAACAATGAAAATAATTTACTCGCGTGTATCATATTCGTGTCTAAAGATGATGAAAAGGAAGACACATCCAATAGAATGTTCTGGGGTGTATGCCATATAAAGGTGACTAGTAGCACACTAGGAACTAAACTTCAGACAAATTGGGTATTAAGTTTGTTCATTGCAAGGTGTAAATTTCAGACAATCGAGTCTGAAGTTAGCCCGTTGAAGTGTTAACTTCAGACAATATACAGTTCAAACTTCATCCAATCGCGTCTAAAGTGTCTTAAGTTCGTCATAGTGCAAAGTTCGGACAAGTATGACTGAAGTTCTTCCGTAGCAGTGTTACACGATTGCAGGAATTTATATTGAATTTGAGGATCGCAGCACTGCTTCAGGAAATAAGCTCGAGAAAGGTGTTGACAGAGAGAATTTGCAGAAGAAGAAGAAGAAGAAGAAGAAGAAGAAGAGAAGATTTTGGATAGAAATGTATGCATTGATAGATGATCGAAAATGTAGCTTATAATCATATTTGTACTAATTACATTGAAAAAATGCTACTTCTTCAGGAATAAGCTCAAGAAATGAGTTGATAGAGAGAATTTGGATAAGAAGAAGAAGAAGAAGAAGAGACGATTTTGGATAGAATTCTATATATTGATAGATGATTCGAAAATGTAGCTTATAATCCTATTTATACTGACTACATTGTCAAAAATGCTATTGCAGATTCTCTTCTAACTGAATTATGTTATTCTAACTACGTCAACTAACTTTAACTAACTCTCTAACTGTGTAACTAACTTTTGAACTTCACGACTTCTTCCTTTATTACTTGAGTTGCTCGATCCTTCCCTCTATAATTGTGCATCAATAATCCCCCCCCCCAATCGAAGATCCTTGCCCACAAGGATCAAATAAGGGAAATCTAGTTTGCAAGACTGTAACAAATTCCCAAGTAGTAGCATTAGTAGGAAGTCCTTGCCACTTAACTAAGGATTGTGCAACAACTTTATTCCCTTTATTCATTATTCTCCATTGCAAGACTAGTTCAGGATCATGGCAATAAAGGCTGGCTAAATAAATCACAGGAGGATGAGAAATTTGAGATGTAACTTCATACAACCTTTTCAATAATGAGATAGTGGGATGAATCTTAACTTCGACAAGAAGTAAGAGGTTATAAGCAACTGGACCCACTCGTTTGACGATCCAAAAAGTCCCATAGTACTTAGCAGCCAATTTGTATGAGGAGTGATTTGAAATGGTCACTTGTTTATTGGGTTGGACCTTCAAATAGACCCAATCACCTACAACAATTTGCTTATCACTTCTATGTGAGTCTTCCTGCTGTTCATTCTAAGTCGAGCTCTTTTAAATGGTATTTAAGAAACTGTAGTTTTAGCTCCCTATTGATCAAAGTGTTATCAACTTCAGCTGAAGTTGATTCCCCTAGCAAGCAAGGAAGATGAAAGGGTGGTGGTCGACCATATATTGCTTCATAAGGAGTGGTCTGTACGGCTGAGTGAAATGAGATGTTATGTCACGACCCAAAACCGGTCTAGGTCGTGATGGCGCCTAACGGTGAGGTTAGGCAAGCCAACGAACACCAATAACAATGAAAGTGCGGAATACAATAACAACATGGGGTAAGGCCGTAGAAACAAGCTGAACCACAGCTAGGCCCAACACATATACAACCCCGATAACTACAACAAGTGTGTGCCAGGACTAGTGTCACAGTGTCAACGGGCGGCTACATAGATACAACAGTAGAAATACATATACAAAATATACAAGCCGCAGTTTGGAACAAATGACTGAGCAAAATGAAACTAGAAGGCTCCAGAGGTGCTGTCAGGAAAACGCCAAGGAGACAGCTCACCGTGTGGAGCGACGCCGCGATCAGTACCTATCAGCTGACAGACGAATAGATGAACCAGCCTCAATACCTGCACAGTCAAGTGCAGAAAAAGAAAGAAAGTGCAGCATGAGTACATATAAACAAATATGTACCCAGTGAGTATCCCGTCTAAACTCGTAAAGAGTAGTGACGAGAGGTAGAATACATACTCACTAAGGTCCAGTACATAATAAAATAAAATACATGCTGAGCAATACATCATGTGAGAAAGTACATCAAGTATACGAACATGTAAACAACAACAGTAACTGATCTCAAACATGATCTTTCTTTGTAAGCTGTTCATAGTTATATCATTGTTTTCTTTCTCATTATCTGAAATGTTTTATCTTTATTCTCAATTGTTCACTTTCCACTACTTAGTATTGTTTCTCAACTCACCATCGTACGATCCCAGCTCAATGCAAATGCTCATGAATGCAATGAGTATACATATATATATCCGACACAGACAAGACTATCGGCCGAAGTCATAAGGGTGGTTCATAAGGACTGACTTGGTCATACAGCTCCACACGCTCGTGAATCATACCTGCGACTCGTGCACTGAATCGATAAAATCTCCACGATCGCGAATCATCCATGCGACTCGTGGGCAAATATCTCTCCCTGCTCGCGAATCATTCATGCGACTCAGGGGCCAATGACATATATATATAATCTCCCGATCACGAATCATACCTGTGACTCGGGGCCAATGATGCAAAGTAAAACTCTCCCCGATCACGAATCATGCCTGTGACTCGGGGGCCAAAGAAAATATAAGTTCTCCCCGATCACGAATCATACCTGTGACTCGGGGGCCGATGAAATTAGTAGTATAATTCTCCCTGATCACGAATCAAACCTGTGACTCAGGGGCTAGTAAAATAAGTCTGATCTCTCCCTGATCACGTATCAAACCTGTGACTCAGGGGCTGGTAAAAATATAAGTGTAATTCCTCCCTGATCACGAATCAAACCTGTGACTCAGGGGCAATGAAAATATAAGTTCTCCCCGATCACGAATCATACCTGTGACTCGGGGGCCGATGAAATTAGTAGTATAATTCTCCCTGATCACGAATCAAACCTGTGACTCAGGGGCTAGTAAAATAAGTCTGATCTCTCCCTGATCACGTATCAAACCTGTGACTCAGGGGCTGGTAAAAATATAAGTGTAATTCCTCCCTGATCACGAATCAAACCTGTGACTCAGGGGCAAAGAAAATATAAGTTCTCCCCGATCACGAATCATACCTGTGACTCGGGGGCCGATGAAATTAGTAGTATAATTCTCCCTGATCACGAATCAAACCTGTGACTCAGGGGCTAGTAAAATAAGTCTGATCTCTCCCTGATCACGTATCAAACCTGTGACTCAGGGGCTGGTAAAAATATAAGTGTAATTCCTCCCTGATCACGAATCAAACCTGTGACTCAGGGGCAATGAAAATATAAGTTCTCCCCGATCACGAATCATACCTGTGACTCGGGGGCCATGAATGCATGAATGCGTATATATGACGTCATGAATGCATATATATATATGGGTATATTTAGACACCGTGGTACCGACTCGCCCACACTCAACGGGATCGGATACTCACATCTCACTTGATAGCCAAAGTTAGGATTTTTATCATATTATCCTCTTTGCTCACAATATTACCATGATGGAACAATTCAAGTACAAGAAGGAAATTTTAACCACCTTCATTTAGCTCAACA